>OX608080.1:95679392-95691188 GCA_951509765.1 Sphenella marginata | reverse complement strand
GATTTTCAAAATTCAAAAAGTAATGGAGTCTTCAAATTACCTACCAAAAAAGTGCAAAGTTTGGCTATGCTAGGACGCACGGTTTAGAAGTTATGGACGTTTTAAGATTTTGATGGGAAAATTGGCACCACGTCCACAATTTTCATCCGATTTTCAAAATTCAAAAAGTAATGGAATCTTCAAATTACCTACCAAAAAAGTGCAAAGTTTGGCTATGCTAGGACGCACGGTTTAGAAGTTATGGACGTTTTAAGATTTTGATGGGAAAATTGGCACCACGTCCACAGTTTTCATCCGATTTTCAAAATTCAAAAAGTAATGGAATCTTCAAATTACATACCAAAAAAGTGCAAAGTTTGGCTATGCTAGGACGCACGGTTTAGAAGTTATGGACGTTTTAAGATTTGGATGGGAAAATTGGCACCACGTCCACAATTTTCATCCGATTTTCAAAATTCAAAAAGTAATGGAATCTTCAAATTACCTACCAAAAAAGTGCAAAGTTTGGCTATGCTAGGACGCACGGTTTAGAAGTTATAAACGTTTTAAGATTTGGATGGGAAAATTGGCACCACGTCCACAATTTTCATCCGATTTTCAAAATTCAAAAAGTAATGGAGTCTTCAAATTACCTACCAAAAAAGTGCAAAGTTTGGCTATGCTAGGACGCACGGTTTAGAAGTTATGGACGTTTTAAGATTTGGATGGGAAAATTGGCACCACGTCCACAGTTTTCATCCGATTTTCAAAATTCAAAAAGTAATGGAATCTTCAAATTACCTACCAAAAAAGTGCAAAGTTTGGCTATGCTAGGACGCACGGTTTAGAAGTTATGGACGTTTTAAGATTTTGATGGGAAAATTGGCACCACGTCCACAATTTTCATCCGATTTTCAAAATTCAAAAAGTAATGGAGTCTTGAAATTACCTACTAAAAAAGTGCAAAGTTTGGCTATGCTAGGACGCACGGTTTAGAAGTTATGGACGTTTTAAGATTTGGATGGGAAAATTGGCACCACGTCCACAATTTTCATCCGATTTTCAAAATTCAAAAAGTAATGGAGTCTTCAAATTACCTACCAAAAAAGTGCAAAGTTTGGCTATGCTAGGACGCACGGTTTAGAAGTTATGGACGTTTTAAGATTTGGATGGGAAAATTGGCACCACGTCCACAATTTGGCTATGCTAGGACGCACGGTTTAGAAGTTATGGACGTTTTAAGATTTGGATGGGAAAATTGGCACCACGTCCACAATTTTCATCCGATTTTCAAAATTCAAAAAGTAATGGAGTCTTGAAATTACCTACTAAAAAAGTGCAAAGTTTGGCTATGCTAGGACGCACGGTTTAGAAGTTATGGACGTTTTAAGATTTGGATGGGAAAATTGGCACCACGTCCACAATTTGGCTATGCTAGGACGCACGGTTTAGAAGTTATGGACGTTTTAAGATTTTGATGGGAAAATTGGCACCACGTCCACAATTTTCATCCGATTTTCAAAATTCAAAAAGTAATGGAATCTTCAAATTACCTACCAAAAAAGTGCAAAGTTTGGCTATGCTAGGACGCACGGTTTAGAAGTTATGGACGTTTTAAGATTTGGATGGGAAAATTGGCACCACGTCCACAATTTTCATCCGATTTTCAAAATTCAAAAAGTAATGGAATCTTCAAATTACCTACCAAAAAAGTGCAAAGTTTGGCTATGCTAGGACGCACGGTTTAGAAGTTATGGACGTTTTAAGATTTGGATGGGAAAATTGGCACCACGTCCACAATTTTCATCCGATTTTCAAAATTCAAAAAGTAATGGAGTCTTCAAATTACCTACCAAAAAAGTGCAAAGTTTGGCTATGCTAGGACGCACGGTTTAGAAGTTATGGACGTTTTAAGATTTGGATGGGAAAATTGGCACCACGTCCACAATTTTCATCCGATTTTCAAAATTCAAAAAGTAATGGAGTCTTCAAATTACTTACCAAAAAAGTGCAAAGTTTGGCTATGCTAGGACGCACGGTTTAGAAGTTATGGACGTTTTAAGATTTGGATGGGAAAATTGGCACCACGTCCACAATTTTCATCCGATTTTCAAAATTCAAAAAGTAATGGAATCTTCAAATTACCTACCAAAAAAGTGCAAAGTTTGGCTATGCTAGGACGCACGGTTTAGAAGTTATGGACGTTTTAAGATTTGGATGGGAAAATTGGCACCACGTCCACAATTTTCATCCGATTTTCAAAATTCAAAAAGTAATGGAATCTTCAAATTACCTACCAAAAAAGTGCAAAGTTTGGCTATGCTAGGACGCACGGTTTAGAAGTTATGGACGTTTTAAGATTTGGATGGGAAAATTGGCACCACGTCCACAATTTTCATCCGATTTTCAAAATTCAAAAAGTAATGGAGTCTTCAAATTACCTACCAAAAAAGTGCAAAGTTTGGCTATGCTAGGACGCACGGTTTAGAAGTTATGGACGTTTTAAGATTTGGATGGGAAAATTGGCACCACGTCCACAATTTTCATCCGATTTTCAAAATTCAAAAAGTAATGGAGTCTTCAAATTACCTACCAAAAAAGTGCAAAGTTTGGCTATGCTAGGACGCACGGTTTAGAAGTTATGGACGTTTTAAGATTTGGATGGGAAAATTGGCACCACGTCCACAATTTTCATCCGATTTTCAAAATTCAAAAAGTAATGGAGTCTTCAAATTACCTACCAAAAAAGTGCAAAGTTTGGCTATGCTAGGACGCACGGTTTAGAAGTTATGGACGTTTTAAGATTTGGATGGGAAAATTGGCACCACGTCCACAATTTTCATCCGATTTTCAAAATTCAAAAAGTAATGGAGTCTTCAAATTACCTACCAAAAAAGTGCAAAGTTTGGCTATGCTAGGACGCACGGTTTAGAAGTTATGGACGTTTTAAGATTTGGATGGGAAAATTGGCACCACGTCCACAATTTTCATCCGATTTTCAAAATTCAAAAAGTAATGGAGTCTTGAAATTACCTACCAAAAAAGTGCAAAGTTTGGCTATGCTAGGACGCACGGTTTAGAAGTTATGGACGTTTTAAGATTTGGATGGGAAAATTGGCACCACGTCCACAATTTTCATCCGATTTTCAAAATTCAAAAAGTAATGGAGTCTTCAAATTACCTACCAAAAAAGTGCAAAGTTTGGCTATGCTAGGACGCACGGTTTAGAAGTTATGGACGTTTTAAGATTTGGATGGGAAAATTGGCACCACGTCCACAATTTTCATCCGATTTTCAAAATTCAAAAAGTAATGGAATCTTCAAATTACCTACCAAAAAAGTGCAAAGTTTGGCTATGCTAGGACGCACGGTTTAGAAGTTATGGACGTTTTAAGATTGGGATGGGAAAATTGGCACCACGTCCACAATTTTCATCCGATTTTCAAAATTCAAAAAGTAATGGAATTTTCAAATTACCTACCAAAAAAGTGCAAAGTTTGGCTATGCTAGGACGCACGGTTTAGAAGTTATGGACGTTTTAAGATTTGGATGGGAAAATTGGCACCACGTCCACAATTTTCATCCGATTTTCAAAATTCAAAAAGTAATGGAATCTTCAAATTACCTACCAAAAAAGTGCAAAGTTTGGCTATGCTAGGACGCACGGTTTAGAAGTTATGGACGTTTTAAGATTGGGATGGGAAAATTGGCACCACGTCCACAATTTTCATCCGATTTTCAAAATTCAAAAAGTAATGGAATTTTCAAATTACCTACCAAAAAAGTGCAAAGTTTGGCTATGCTAGGACGCACGGTTTAGAAGTTATGGACGTTTTAAGATTTGGATGGGAAAATTGGCACCACGTCCACAATTTTCATCCGATTTTCAAAATTCAAAAAGTAATGGAATCTTCAAATTACCTACCAAAAAAGTGCAAAGTTTGGCTATGCTAGGACGCACGGTTTAGAAGTTATGGACGTTTTAAGATTTGGATGGGAAAATTGGCACCACGTCCACAATTTTCATCCGATTTTCAAAATTCAAAAAGTAATGGAATCTTCAAATTACCTACCAAAAAAGTGCAAAGTTTGGCTATGCTAGGACGCACGGTTTAGAAGTTATGGACGTTTTAAGATTTGGATGGGAAAATTGGCACCACGTCCACAATTTTCATCCGATTTTCAAAATTCAAAAAGTAATGGAATCTTCAAATTACCTACCAAAAAAGTGCAAAGTTTGGCTATGCTAGGACGCACGGTTTAGAAGTTATGGACGTTTTAAGATTTGGATGGGAAAATTGGCACCACGTCCACAATTTTCATCCGATTTTCAAAATTCAAAAAGTAATGGAATCTTCAAATTACCTACCAAAAAAGTGCAAAGTTTGGCTATGCTAGGACGCACGGTTTAGAAGTTATGGACGTTTTAAGATTTGGATGGGAAAATTGGCACCACGTCCACAATTTTCATCCGATTTTCAAAATTCAAAAAGTAATGGAATCTTCAAATTACCTACCAAAAAAGTGCAAAGTTTGGCTATGCTAGGACGCACGGTTTAGAAGTTATGGACGTTTTAAGATTTGGATGGGAAAATTGGCACCACGTCCACAATTTTCATCCGATTTTCAAAATTCAAAAAGTAATGGAATCTTCAAATTACCTACCAAAAATGTGCAAAGTTTGGCTATGCTAGGACGCACGGTTTAGAAGTAATGGACGTTTTAAGATTGGGATGGGAAAATTGGCACCACGTCCACAATTTTCATCCGATTTTCAAAATTCAAAAAGTAATGGAATCTTCAAATTACCTACCAAAAAAGTGCAAAGTTTGGCTATGCTAGGACGCACGGTTTAGAAGTTATGGACGTTTTAAAATTTGGATGGGAAAATTGGCACCACGTCCACAGTTTTCATCCGATTTTCAAAATTCAAAAAGTAATGGAATGTCCAAATTGAATACTAAAAAAGTGCCAACTTTGGCTATGCTGCGACGCTCCGTGTAATGGAATGACTCATTTGTTCAATGAATCAATTGTATAGTCTAGAGCTTAAAAAGGTTTCTTCGAAAAATTTTAGTTTGAGTAAATTATTTCATTTAAATTACTTACGATCCAACCAAAGCACCCCAACCCAGCAGTAATTCCCGAGAGTGCCGCTAACTACAATCAACAAACTTATGCGGACCTCATTACTTAATTAGCATAACAGCTAAATTCAAATGTATGTGTACATATGTATGTATGTGAATTAACTACTAAAAAATATTCATTAACTCGTGCATGTGTATGTATGTGTGTGCCAATGGTGCTACACCTGTTCAACTGGGATTGCAACTGCAACCATTTCACTTGACTTATATCTGACTCCCTTTTCAAATGCTAGCAAATGTATGCTTTTGAACGTCAAAACAAACTAAAAATGTAACAGTCCAGGGATTTGGTAACACTAATTTATAAACTCAACCCTGCGGTGGCATATGCATACATAAATACATACACACATACATGCATAGATTGCACTAAATTCAGACGTTAACGCTCTTTTTTTTCAACTTACGATGCTTTTGTGCTTTTTCTTTACGCTTCAAAAAGCACGAGAAAAGCCAGCCGCATAGCTTAGCTGATGTTTTCCTGAGAGTATGAGCATAAGCTTGTGTACATACATATTTAGATAAACAATAGAGCTGTTAGTCCCTTGAGATACAACGCTGTTTTGCCATCAAACAGGGTTGCTTAGCTGCTTAACATATGATGGAGGTATGCTCAGAAAGTGAGCAAAAAAAGCTTCAACGCCATGCAAAGGTAAACAACAAAAAACGAATAATGCAAAAATCACAGTTACTGCATTGAAGTGGCAAAAAATTACATACACATTAACCACACTTTTTTACGTTAGTCCAGCTGCAGGAATGCATTTTTTGCAAGAGCGGATGCTCGAATGTGAATAAAAGGCTAATGTTTCACAATGACAAATGATGGTCCCGGGGGGCAATGCTGACGTCGTATTTGTTTTTTTTTTTTCTGGCTAGTTTTTTGAGTTACAAAATGAGAAGTAAGATTAAAATGAAATGGAAAATGTTTTTCTACAAACGTTAAAGGCGAAATGTAATGAGAAATTAAACTAAAATAAAACTTGATTGAGTAAGCTTGAGCTGACTGGTCTGAGAGAGAGAGTGCTCACATAGAGTGGGTATGTCCATAGTTTTATGTTATAGAATAACTCTAGCCTAGTGGCAAACATTTGAAACCTTCAAGAACCCAGCTTTATTTTTTCCATAATCCCATCTTATAGTCTCTACTCTGTGCAACCGTGATTCCAAGCAGTGCTCTACCTTTTATAAACAAGAAGTGGTACCACTACTTTGGCCCTATGTTTGTAATTACGGAAAGCCAAATTGTAATATATTAGTCATTTTCCAAAATCAAAATTCTTCGTAACCCTTTGAGATATAGAACTAAATCACATCGCTTATTGCATTCAGTTATATTGTACAGTTTTTGCGTGATGCGCGAACAAATTTTCAGTTTAGGTGCATTACTTTTTCAAAACCATTCCGAAGTACTAATTACATTTGCGCATGGTACATTTATGCAATAGCACAAGAAAAACCATGTACTCGAGGAAATTATTTTTGGTATTTAATGTTATATTTTTTTTTTTTGCGTAATTGATTTGTAATCAATTACTTTTAACCAATTACACAATTACAATTAAATGTAATTGTCGCAATGGAATTGAATTTATCCAGCTCTTTTTTTTGCGTAATTGATTTGTAATCAATTACTTTTAACCAATTACACAATTACAATTAAATGTTATTGTCGCAATGGAATTGAATTTATCCAGCTCTGTTAGAGAAGAATGAATATTTCTATAATTTGGTAGATGGCAACTCTGAGTTCTCTTTTCGAAGGGAACTCTCCGAAAGATTTTGGTCTAATTAAAGCCGCATAGGTAAAAGCTTTCATAGTCTTAAGTTCAGCAGATTTTGTTCTAAAAATCGAATACTATAAACCTAATCGAAAAATGTTTTATAGGAAAGTTTTTCTACGCACACCGAAATCATATCCAAGCCACAAACCCCATGAGCTTTAAGCGTTCTATAAACATAATAGATAAGTATGTAACTTTGACTTACATTTGCTTCACTGCATTACTATAATAATTCTTTTGAGGAGCTTTTCACCACATATGCTACAAAGCTTTTGAGCTAACAGCAAAAACCTTAGATATTTTCCCACAAGGTAGAAAGAGGAAAGGCTTTTTGTATACCAATAGCTTTTGAGCTTTTCACCACATTCGTACATTACAAGCTTTGAAGTATAGAATGTAAGCGTTCTCCTGTATAAAACTTGAAACAAAAGTTGTGTGGCTTAAAAAGCTTTCACTTATATCGTAAAAGCTAAGGATTTGATTTAGTGTTATACAAGGTATCAATAAAGCTTTGAAATTATATAAATTTCCAGCAGCTGGAATTTCCTCAGGTTTGGTTGTTTTTATTATATTTTCATGAGCCATAAATAGCTGTGTTGGGATTTAAAACAAATTTTTGCATACTTTTTGTTAGTTTTTTCTAAATATCCATTTACTTAAAACAAAAAAAAATAATGAAAAATTTTATTTTATTTTTTACATTAAATTAACCCTTAAAAAAAATTTTTTTTTAAACACAGTTGGCTTTTGAAGCATATTTAGAGTCTAAAATTATATTTTTAGTGAGAAAAAATTTCAGTGTATTATAACATGTTTACAGTTTATACAGTTATTAAAAAAATATTTAACACAAATAAGTTTCATACAATTTTTTTTCGTGGCCTTGAGCCTATTTTTAGTTATGGAGACTATCTTCTGAATTTTTTTCTCTATTTTTACAAATATTTCTGATCTTTTTGGAAGGTTAGTAACAGCTTTCGCGTCCGAAAAATATTCTAAATAATGTTAATGCATTACAATTTCTAAGCCAAAAAACTTACCAAACTGAAATCCTTTAAGAAACCAACAGGAAAGTGAAAGTCTTCCTATTTAAGAAAACTGAAAAGGAAAAAAATTCAAACTTTTAGCACGAACTCTATTAATAATAGAAAATACATAAATATTATCATATGCCTTCACACACAGACACACACACATACACATATTCACTAGTGGTCAGTCATAGTTAACACGAAATAGCGAGACTGACGCTGCTGCCGTTTTTCGATTATGGCGTGACCCAGAAAACTCCAAGTGGTGGAAAAAATGTTATTTGAAATTCATAAAGAGCACACGCGAAGTTAGATAGATGGTTTTGACACAGTCGAAGGGAAATAGAATGGAATGAGTGAAAATATGAGTGAAGATACAAACTTTTTGGTCATACAACAACTACATAAATGAATTCATAGAAACATATACAACAACTACAGTTATGTTGCGTATGCTCGATTTGCTACTGTTGTTTGTTGTATTGTTTGTTGTTGTTATAGCGCAACTAATTGAGTTGATGCCATTTTACGAAAACTTTTGACAAGGACATATGAATGCTATAGTTTATGCGGAGAAGTAACAAAACGGAAGTAAAAATCGAAGAAAGAAAAATGTGAAGGCGAGAAATGTTTTGGAATATGTTTTTTTGTAAGTAATTGAAAGGTAATGAAAAATATCAAAAGGAAATGAGGAACACAAATTGAAATTAAAAGCTGAATAGCTGAAATCAAACTAGGAGATCGTTAATAACAAAATAAAATTTTATATTTGATTAGAGTTTTTTGAATAAAAGTTGATTGAGTTCGAATTCAAAGGTAGATGTGATGCAATAAATACGAAAGAAAAGACGTGATTTCACGTAATACTACATCATGCGATGTGTTTGAATGTAAGATGCGATTTGGCGATGTTTGGTATGATAAAATTTTGTCGAAACAAATGTAATAAAAACGAAATTCAAGACGTGATTTCATACAGCGCAACATCATGCGATATATTTGAAGGTATGTAAGATGCGATTTGGTGATGTCTACATGATGGACAAGGTGATGTATGCGCTGCGACATTCTAATGTCATATGAAAAACTTAAATGCAAAAGTCATATGATGTTCTGAGCTATAGTAGGTGATTTATCGTGATGTGATAAAACATCATGTGATGCAATATAATCCAAAGTGGTGCGATGTTTTTTAGATTTTATTTGTAATAGATGTTTAAAATAATGTTATATAGGCGATAATTAAGTACAAGAAAATTCCAAAACTACCGCATCTGGTAGTGATGAATTGATAGCAGGCGATGTGATATGAAATTATCGCATGCTATCGTAAGTGTGTTTAGTGAAAAGAATCACAGATATCAAAAGAGTGATAGATGCTTATTACTAAAGATGTTATCATGCATAAAGCTTCATTGATTCAAAAGCTATTGCACCAGCGTGACGAAGAAAAATATATATGATGGTAAGAGCTGTGATGTCATGTGATATATCATGTGATTTGTATTACATGATGCCAATCTTATGTTACACATATTTTTCATTGCTGTTAATTATACTTTTAGGGACATAGAAAGTGGGAACATTACAAACTATTTTTGAAGTGGTTGATTCGTCTGATTGTTGCTAGACATGTTTGAAGGTGTGATATGACTATTTATGATTTTTTCAATAAGATGCGGTATAGTGATGTAAATAAACCTGATCTAAAAAGATGGAAATGCATATTCTTTGCAATTGATATTACCAACATAGGTGAATAGTAGCTTTATATTGACAAAGACATATGATTGTGACAGCTGCGATATCATTTGAGTCATGCGATCGATGTGATAATTTTAAGATAAATATATAACATGTAGCGAGGTCGATCGTCAGCTTACTGAAAACTATTATTTGTTTATGAAAGTTTACAACAATAAAACAATACTGCGCAATAATTTGAACACGTTACAGCATAAAAGATGACTGCAATTCGATGGCTCGATATGGTTCACTATTCATTCTTAATTCTATTACAACTTTATACACCGTCTTTGATTAATTACTTCAACACGAACATATAAAAGACTCATGCACATGTGCTACACTATCAATAATAAATAATGATTGCAGTTATTTCATTTACTTCTCAATCAATACCATATGTATTATAA
Organism: Sphenella marginata; assembly: GCA_951509765.1. Classification (NCBI taxonomy): domain Eukaryota; kingdom Metazoa; phylum Arthropoda; class Insecta; order Diptera; family Tephritidae; genus Sphenella; species Sphenella marginata. The sequence continues at coordinate 95,681,088 of OX608080.1, read as the reverse complement.
AAAAACAGAAAAAATTTACTTTTCCCAACTCCACACCGCTATCTCGCCAAAAACCATTAAATAGTCACTTGGAGTGCATGCCATATCGCACGACTCTTTTTGATTACTTTAATGTTTTGAAAAACTTTAGAAATAGCCAACTTTTTTTCTTGCTGCCATCTACAAGTTGCAAGGCTTTCATATTTCATTGATTTTTTCTCTCCTTCTCCCCTCTCTCTCTCTCTTTCTCTTACTCCAGAACACTATACCACACCACCATCGTTTAAGAAATACTTTGGTCAGACGTCTTTTGTATTGGTTTAGAAAAGCGCGACTATGAGAAAAGAAAGTAAGAAAATGTAGTACCGTTATGGGTAATTGGATTATATATGTCACTATCCACCACGAGAGTTGGTCTTTGTGGTGGTATGGTTCGAGTATGTTTGCAACTGTATGCAGTTTTAAAAAAAAATTTTTGATGAAGAAAAATGTGAAAAAAAAATGTTTGCAGAAAGAAAGTTGGTAATGTTAACTGAATAGAGACAACAGCAAAAGTAGTGAAAATTAGTTGAAATTGTAGTTGGAAGAAAGTTGCTTGTTCGCATGTGTGCAGGTAGGTATGTATGTGCTTCAATGGTTTGTGTTTCTATTGTCAAAGTTTTAATTTGAGTTTTTTTACTTTTCACTATTTCTTATTGAACTTTTGCAGCAGAGCACTCATTTGATACAATAGGAAATGAGGGTTAATAGCGAGTAGGATGTGCTTTGGAAAATATAACGCGTATACGGCTTTGTTAATGATTATGTCATAATCATACAAAAGAAAAACCATTTAACTACATCACATAAAAGTTGTCAGTTAAATACATGACTTTAGTTCACAGATATTTAATAAAGCCCAATTGCCTCATTTCCAAGAAAAAGTCAGTAAAAAAAACTAAACAAAATAAAACTAATAAAATAAAATAAAATAAAATAAAATAAAATGAAATAAAATAAGAATAAGACGTGAATTAAATTTACTCACCCTGAAGACGATTACCGTGTGTAATCGAAATATATCGGTAAAAAACAAAAAAATTTGCGTTTTTAATAAAATTTTCGGACCTCAAGCCGGCTTCAAATACACAAAAAAAAAAATAATAAATAAAATAAAATAAAATAAAATAAAATAAAATAAAATAAAATAAAATAAAATAAAATAAAATAAAATAAAATAAAATAAAATAAAATAAAATAAAATAAAATAAAATAAAATAAAATAAAATAAAATAAAATAAAATAAAATAAAATAAAATAAAATAAAATAAAATAAAATAAAATAAAATAAAATAAAATAAAATAAAATAAAATAAAAAGAAAAGAAAATTAAAATAACAAATAAAATAAAATAAAATTAAACTAAACTAAAGAAAATAAAATAATATAAAGTAAAATAAAGCAAAATAAAGCAAAATAAAATAAGATAAAATAATATAAAATATAACAAAGAAAAAAATAAAAAAAAAATTTAATAAAATTAAATGAAATGAGAAAAAAATAAGAAAAAGCAAATAAAAATAATCTAAACTAAAATAATATTAGTCTTAAATACAATTATTCTAAAATAAAACTAAATAAAGTAAAATAAATCACTAAGTAAATCGGTCTATAAAAGTCATTAAGATTGCAATTAAAATTAATCAACATGAGACTAATCGGGAATTCAATCGTTTTG
>OX608080.1:95634392-95674392 GCA_951509765.1 Sphenella marginata | reverse complement strand
GCACTGCATGCAACATCACATCATGCCAAATGGTTTGTGGCAAGTGGCTTTTGTGTGCTCGTCGTACGAATTGTATGTAAGTAGTGGTGGCAAGTAAACAATTTTTGCAACATTTCACTTCATTTCCATATTTGAAATTTCAATTTACAATGCGATTTATGAGGCGGTAATAGCGGTTAAGTGAAAATTCTGACAACAGCGCCAGTCAACCAACCAGTCAGCGACTCAGTCAACCCTTTAGCCAGGGTGCGTTAGTTGAGTGTACGAGTAGTGAGCGCGTGCGTGGGATTTAATATGGCATTTATGAATGCTGAATGCATTCATCAAAAATTTACGCATTAAAATGCAAGAGAATTTATGTAAAATAAAATTGTTTTCATGTGAAAATACACAGCAAAATATAAAATAAAACAAAATAAAATGAAATGAAATAAAATAAAATAAAATAAAATAAAATAAAATAAAATAAAATAAAATAAAATAAAATAAAACAAAATAAAATAAAAAATAAATACACAGCAAAATATAAAATAAAACAAATAAAATAAAAAATACACAGCAAAATATAAAATAAAACAAAATAAAATAAAACAAAATAAAATAAAATGAAATAAAATAAAATAAAATAAAATAAAATAAAATGAAATAAAATAAAATAAAATAAAACAAAATAAAATAAAATAAAATAAAATAAAATAAAATAAAATAAAATAAAATAAAATAAAATAAAATAAAATAAAATAAAATAAAATAAAATAAAATAAAATAAAATAAAATAAAATAAATTAAAATAAAATAAAATAAAATAAAATAAAATAAAATAAAATAAAATAAAATAAAATAAAATAAAATAAAATAAAATAAAATAAAATAAAATAAAATAAAATAAAATAAAATAAAATAAAATAAAATAAAATAAAATAAAATAAAATAAAATAAAATAAAATAAAATAAAATAAAATAAAATAAAATAAAATAAAATAAAATAAAATAAAATAAAATAAAATAAAATAAAACAAAATAAAATAAAATAAAACAAAATAAAATAAAATAAAACAAAACAAAATAAAGTAAAATAAAATAAAGTAAAATAAAAAATAAAATTAAGAAAAATAAAATAAAATAAAATAAATAACTATATTTTAAATAAAAAAAAAACCAAAAAGTTTAGATATTTTATTTTTTTCGAGGTCAAATATTATTATCAAACAATTTGTTTACTTTTTTTCCACCATGTACATATGGTATATTATTTTACTTAGGTAGAAAAGACCTTGAATTGGTTTTTGTTTTGGTTGTAAAATACTGTCGCTGGTGCACTGCTTGGTGCGCTTGATTTGACAGCTAAAGGTTTTCCAACTTTAAATATATACACTCAATTGGCTAGCAAATATCCTGCAATCTGTGACGTCCTCCACGGTATTTACATAATTTGATTGTTCGATTTTGAACTACTTTAAGACTTTTATATTTCTGTCCGAGGTGTTGTGAGAACTTGCCGTAAAATAATTTAAAAATTGTTTGCTTGCTTTTTCATAGCCACAAAAATATGCAAATGAGAGCTAAATAAAAACAAATTAATATTATATGGGGGGCGAGCTTTAAGCACAAGCGAAATAAGAAACATCTGTCTATGTACATATGCATGTATGTATGTATGTGCTTATACACCAAAATACATTTATATGCTTCAAAGGCATAAAGTAATAGCTGCGTAAGCGATTTATATAAAATTTTGCGGCCAGACTGCATAAATTTTATTCCATCATCAATCTTGTTATGCTGTGTAGGTGCGACCGGAATAACTACATACATGCTCAGGATAAAAATATTTGCCAACAATATTTCGCATTAACGGACATAGCATATTTTTATTGGCGATAGTGGAGGTGATGAAATTTATTATATAGGTATAAGCAGAAACGGCATACACATATTTTTCCTTTCGAAAAGTTGCATCCTTTCATTTACCGCTCCATTTATCTCTTTATATTACTACTTCATATTTTTGTTTTTAACAAAATTTTAAACTAACAAAATACTTCAAGGGCAAAGTGTTTGCAAAAAAAAAAAATTCTTTTAACAACTAAATACCGACTTTTTTTTTTAATTTTTATCTTCGCTCCGCTAGCTTTAAAAAATTATTTTCCAAAAAATTGGGTCAGAGAGCAATTTGATAGTATGCGAAAGCCTGACCCGATAAAGACAAAGCGTAAAATAATGAGAAATGCAAATAAGCCATTCAAGCAAGAACAAATGAAAGCATAAAAGTTGAGCATATTTTAAGGCGCATTTACTTATGCATAAATAGCATATGATTCAGCTTAAAATGTATGCAGCTCACAATGCGAATATGCACTCTTTTAATTTCACATGAAAATTTACTCAAGTAAATTATTATTAAAAATGTGGCAGCAAAGACAAATTAACCTTCGAGAAAAGTATGTGTGTGTATGTGCGAAAGAGAGATAAGCATATGAATTGCTGCAGATGGCTGTGGACCAGTGATGCATTTTAAAGGAAAGATGTAAGGATTTCATGGCACCAATTAAATGCATGCAATCGAAAAGTACTTGCTAAGAAGATTTACTTGCTGCTGTATTTATACTCAAGAATAATGAAAACATAATGGAGAGATAAAAATAACACAAAAAAAAGGTTTAATGTTTAAGCGCAGGCAGGCAGAGTTTAATTGTTATGCAGCTATTTATGGTGAAAAGACGCCCAAAACAAAAAAAAACATTGCAAAGGACGTAATAAGAGTAAAAGCCAAAAGCAGAAACCAGAAAAGAAAAAGAAGAGAAGATAGGAAAATGAAAGAGAAGAAAAAATAGGAAAATGAAAAAGAGAAACAGAAACAGAAAAAAGGGCAAAGTAAATGTAAAAGTAAAAGTAAAATTAAAAGTGAAAGTAAAAGCAAAAAGTAAAAGTAAAAGCAAAAGTAAAAGTAAAAGTAAAAGTAAAAGTAAAAGTAAAAGTAAAAGTAAAAGTAAAAGGAAAAGTAAAAGTAAAAGTAAAAGTAAAAGTAAAAGTAAAAGTAAAAGTAAAAGTAAAAGTAAAAGTAAAAGTAAAAGTAAAAGTAAAAGTAAAAGTAAAAGTAAAAGTAAAAGTAAAAGTAAAAGTAAAAGTAAAAGTAAAAGTAAAAGTAAAAGTAAAAGTAAAAGTAAAAGTAAAAGTAAAAGTAAAAGTAAAAGTAAAAGTAAAAGTAAAAGTAAAAGTAAAAGTAAAAGTAAAAGTAAAAGTAAAAGTAAAAGTAAAAGTAAAAGTAAAAGTAAAAGTAAAAGTAAAAGTAAAAGTAAAAGTAAAAGTAAAAGTAAAAGTAAAAGTAAAAGTAAAAGTAAAAGTAAAAGTAAAAGTAAAAGTAAAAGTAAAAGTAAAAGTAAAAGTAAAAGTAAAAGTAAAAGTAAAAGTAAAAGTAAAAGTAAAAGTAAAAGTAAGAGTCAAAGAAGAAAAAGAAAAAAGTAGAAGTAAAAGTAAAAATTTAAAAGAAAAAGGTAAAATAAAAGTAAAAATAAAAAAGTAAGAAAGTATAGAAAGAAAAAGACGAAGGAGGCCATACTTTCTAAGAGAGGATATATGTAGAATTGTTTTTGTTTTTATTTTACTTTTTGCTATAACTAAATATTGTTGCTGTTCTAACTAGCCCACCATACCATTTCACTTTATTACTACCAACATATAATCGCAGAAGCTGCACTAGTTTAGTCACACATACCCTTTGGGTTCTATATTCGCTACTTCAAAACTCATTTTATTCGATGACCGGAATTAAAAAGTAAGAGAAAGGTGTCAAAACACATAATTCTACATGAAAACACATTGGGTCGAAAATGGTAAGTAAAAGCTTACACAGCTTACAAAAATATAAAACAATTCAAGCTTTTAAGTATGTATAATGAAGCGAACGGAAATAAATTAGGCTGACGAAAGTACATAAATACCTTGTAACATATGTAAGTGTTTAATGAATGTGAATGCTTTTGAGCATTCAAAAACTAAACACCTAAATAGGATGTATTTGTACATATATATAAAAATGTAGCACATATTAACATACATATCCATTTATGTGTTATTAACACCTGGTGCATGTAAGCCACCTCTACTTATACAACCAATTCAACCTTTTCAATTAAGTTTACATTTGACTTTAATTGCTTCCTTTTCAATACAAACTTACGAAAAGTTTACAATGTATTGCTATTTCTACCCAGCAGTCAAACCAAAGTGTTGTAAACAAGCGTACAACCGGCAGAATCGCATTAAAAGCAAACGACGCCAGAAACAGCAAAAATCAAATAGGAAGCTGTAGTGATTTTATAGTGACTTGAAAGTCTGGGCTTGCGGTAAGAACGAGGTTGGTCTTTAGTTCAATATATATCAAAAAATCGGCTGAGGTGTAAGACGTTCATGGAAAATAAGTTTATTTGACTCATTGAGGTGTGAAATAAGGTCAATTAAATTTATTTCCCTTTCAAAAAGTGAAGAAAAAATCCATTGGCTTTATTGCTCTTTGAAATACCTATCACATTTTCATAGCTTCGGCTCTATGATTTTTATTAACAAATGACTCAATTGACTTTATTACGTTTTCAAAAAATGAAAAAGATGATTGCCTTTATTACCTGTTCAAAGTGAAATAAGTTTGTTTGGTTCATTGAGGTGCGAAATAAGCTCAATTGAATTTATTGCATTTTCACAAAGTGAAAAAAATCAATTGAGTTTATTGCACTTTAAAATATTTTTATTTTTATTCACAATTTTTATACCCAGCGTACTAGTACTAGTACAAGGGTATATTAATTTTGTCCACATAACGGTAGGTACTATGTAACGGCACAAAATAATCGAGTTAGATATAGAGTTCCATATATGAAAGTTCTTAGGTTGAAAAGAGGAATTGATTAAGGCATGTCCGTTCGTCTGTCCGTCTGTCCGTCCGTGTACACGATAACTTGAGTAAAAATTGAGATATTTGCATGAAATTTTGCATACAGGTTACTTTCTGGCCAAGGTAGGTTGCTATTGAAAATGGGCGAAATCGGATGATAACCACGCCCCCTTTTTCGATATCGAAAATTTCGAAAAACGTATAAAACGGGTTAATTCAATATCAGAAGCAGCTACAATGATAAAATTTGCAATATGTATTGATTTATATGTTCTAAGGCGGATTTTACCAAATTTTTTGATAAGGGGCGTGGCACCGCCCCCATATATTTGAAGAAATTTTAAAATTTTGACTCCTAATAACTTGAGAACAGTTTATGCTAGTATAACGAAATTTGGTAGAGGGCATACTATTGTTGTGTTAAATTCAGATATAGAAAATAAACGAAATCGCTTGGCGACCACGCCTACTTTTTTATAAAAGTTATATTGAAAGGAGGTGGAAATATTGAAAAGTCCATATCTAATTAACTGATACCGCTATAATAATATAATTTTGTACATACATCAATTTTCATATTCTTTACATTATTTTTGCAAAATTTTGGAAAGTGGGCGTGGCACCGCCCACTTATGAGTCAAGCAATTTTCAAATTCGACTGCTAATAACTTCAGAACGGTGTGAGATACGTTTACGAAACTAGGTTCCAGGCATGTTATGTTTATGTAGAGTACTACCACAGAAAATAAGAAAAATCGGTGAACGACCACGCCCCTTTTTGGACTAAAGTTCTCTAAACGAGAGTTAGGAAACCGGAATATGCAATATCTGTTTAACTGATACAGATATAATGCTAAAATTTAGTACACTCATTCACCTGATGATGTTATTAGTGATGTTTAAAGGTTTTTTGGTAATATTTTGGAAAATGGGCGTGGCACCGCCCACAAGTGAATAAACAAAATATCAACATTTCACTATTAACAAGCCACTGTGAAAGTATCATAAAGATCTGCAATGAAAACTGATCTTCAATAGGGACAAACAACATAATAAAATCCGTGGGCGTGCCACCACCCACTTTTTTAAAATTATGTAAATATTGATTAATGGACACATATATCCGTACATCGAAAAATTTCACAAAATACGTTAAAAGTTATGGGCATGGCACGCCTTCTTTTCCAAAGTTATATATAGGACATGGTATAACCCTTGAAAAGATCGATTCAGTACTTTTGGCTCATGTAAGCGGTTAAAGCTTTATAAGCAAGGAGCGTGGCCGCGCCCACCAAATTCGCTATTGTTTAGGCTCGGCATAGATTGGTTTTTAAAATGGGCGAAATCGGATGAAAACCACGCCCCCTTTTTCTAAAAACTAACGCTGGGTATTTAATGTTCGGTTCACCCGAACTTAGACTTCCTTACTTGTTTTTTACTGTTATTAATTTAAAACGTTTCAAAAATGTATACGGCTAAAGATTTTAAGCCATCTAATGGTTTTAACAATTTTTTCATCAATTTCTTTCAATCATCAACTGGCAACTAAAATAAAAATTATAAAAATAAAAATTATAAAATTATTTTTAACAAGACTAAAAAAAATGTTTGATAACTCTGCCGGTAAGAGCAGAAACTAAATTTTTTTTTCCAAAAGCTTTTTCAAATCATAGAATTTTTCTTGATAAATTTTTTTGTGTATCGTGGTTCTGAACTCACAACTAACAAATTTGTTTTTAATAAGTAAACAATTTTGGTTTAATATTGCAACCTCTCTTTTCGCACTTATGTATTTTTTATACTGGCCTAGTTTAAATTTAAAATCAAATTTGGTGTCCCATTTTTGCTACAACCACTTTAAAATTTCTTTTAGAAACCCCGCTTTTTTTAGGTAAATTAATATCAATTGATTTTATTTTCCATTTCAATATGAAATAAAGTCAATGGGCGTTATTTTCGTTGACCTTATTACCTGTCAGCTAAAATTCTAATTTATTTTTATGCTTCCGTCTGCAGTAAACTTTCATTGAGTGAGTTTTGCAGATTACCACTGTTGTCACAGTATCATATCGCTACTAGTGTATAGTTCACGAAGTCCTTTGGCTGAAATATTTAATGGTACTACACAAATACTACCACTATTTCATATCTCATACAACTTTACTCGCATGTTGCTACGAATATTTTTATCCCCAAGTTTATAGCATTGCTCTAAGTTTATTTCCACTCATAAGCATGTTATCGCTGCTATATGGATGGCTTAACGTGCACTCGTTTCATTCATAAAACTAGCATAGTATTTAGTGAGCTTAGCTATTTTTACGAGAATTGAAATTACATTGCTGTCGCAAAATTACTTAGTTATTTGTTTTTTTTTTTTTTGTTGCTATAAATGATTATATGAAAGCTTGGACTTGGTATATTTCTGCCAGAGAGAATGGTTGCTAAATGAAAATGTATTTATTTAGAAAATACAGTGGCGGTCATATATATTTATTAGTAAAATAATTTTTACAAATCCTACATAAAATCACCTGTCAAGGTCTAATACAAGAACTGTAAATTTTGTTTTAAAAATCTACACAAAATCGCGAAAAAGATTACACAATTTTTTTTTTTTTTTTTTAACAGAATTTTTTCTAGTACGTAGTCTGGTAGGCCTTTAAACTTAAGTGCAATAAGGTGTTAGTTCGTAACACTTTTTGCTGATTTTCGATAATTTTTTTTTTGGAGACTTCTGTATTTTCCTCCAAACATGTCTATAACGCAATTTTTTTTATTTGAAGGAAACCACAAAAAAAAAAAATTCCAAAAATCAGAAGTAGCAGCAACACTTCATTATACTTAAACTCATTGGGATACAAAACTGTATACTTCAAAAATTTCTAAGAAACTCTGTACAAAAAAAATTTAATAAATTTTTTTGAATTTTCGCGAATTTTCTGTGAATTTTTAAAGCAAAATTTATAGTTCTTGTATTAGTCCTTGACAGGTGGTTTTATATATATAATATATTTTTATATATATATTATGTTTTATATACATATGTATATAAGAACAACAATTGTGAAAATCGCAGATGAAATCTACTTTTTATCCAAACTGGTACTTTTAACTCCTATAAGTATGCTACACAAATAGAAATTCACTTAAGTATATGGAATTATAGGCAACTGTACCCCTAAAGAGATTAATCGCGGCTCACTCTCTTTAAATATTAGTCACACAACTTTAAGCAGGTTAATAACTAATATAACATTTGTACGCCTAAAAGTATGCAATATTATATACATATATGGGCTGTCATCTACAAATTGCTATAGAATATTGATAGTCAAAATGTCACACTTTTAGGCGGACATGTGACATTGTAATTAAATTATTAGAGGCAACGGTGAGCCACTTATACTTCCAAAGGAAAATAGTGTCACTTTATACATCCACCAAAACAGGGTGGTCGCATTTTGAAAGGTGTTTTCAGTGGTCAGTTGAAGGTAGTTTAAATGATGCCTCCCACGCGTCAACATAGAGTGTCAATTAAACCACGAATTATCTTAATTATAATCTTTTAATTACCTAAGTGTCATCTTGTATACAATCTTCAAAAATTTCTTAATTCTACATTTGTTTGCATGCATTTTTTTTTTTTTACATTATACTTAATTTCGCATTGTCATCAAGAGATATATACTTTTTCCGCAAATAAACTTCTTAGTGTAAATACTCATATGCAAATGCACTTAAAATAAATTTGTCCAAACAAATGGTGAATTAATTTATCTAAACGATATGGTTAAGTAAAGAAAATGCTATCAACATGAACTGAGATTTGGTTTGTTGAAGCGCTATGCTTAAAACTATTCAGGTTTATAGCGCCTAAAAGTATGTCACAATTTCTAGCATACTTTTAGGCGCATATGGTAACTAAAAGCCGCCTTTTGGTGCTCAAATTTGAACGCATACTTTAGCAAATTTCCGGCATAAAAAGGTCCAACGTCACAAACGCTTTTATATCCTACATTGGAATTAATGCATATTTACATTAGTCCTTACTACTTTCCATATCCAACTAAGTATTTGTGTTATCTGAAATTTAGTTTGTGGTATAATTAAAAGCATGTGTAATGTTCTCTACCATTAGCAGCGTTTTGTAAACTTTGTACAAATACCCTCATCACGCATACGTTACATCTCAACCTACTTGACTCGGTAGCCAAAACCTATTTAATAATCACTTATCTCGCATTTATTCGTCCGTTGTCCCTACTTTTGTCAGTTCTATAATCTTTTGCTTGTTTTAATGTTCACCATTTCCGTTTGATATTTTACAAGGAATTAAATATGCGCACAGTTAAGTGCTTGAATTGAATGTTTTTGTCTAAAGTGACTATTTCCTGACGCACACAAGCAACCCAAAAAGCCTTTGCATACATTAAGGCGCATTTGCCAAATATTCGAGTATCTTGTGAATTTTATTTGTTCCTCTGCCCCCCGCCACATGTCGCCTAAACCATTTCTACTTTTTGCTTTCCTAAAAGGATGTGAGCATAATCCATCATCATCGTAATCATCATCACCATCGCACGCCTGTCCATTTGCCTTGTTGTTGTTTTAACTCCATCAAAGAATTCTCTTATACATTTGTAATGTTGAGTGAGTGCGGATTATTGTCGTATTTGTCTTTGGTAAATTGATTTTAATTAAAAATGCATTTTAAACGGTTGTGATTGTCAGGCGTGCGACAGACAAATTGAGCCGCATGTATACGTAGAAATGAGTTGTCATATATGTGCTGAAGGGATTTGATTGTGAAATACACCTGAAGGGTTTGACGATCACAGAACTTGGATACTCTAAATGGTAAAAAACAAACTTATGAAAGAATTTCTTGTAACAGACCAGAAACCAAGACCTTTCTGTTCGTGGAAAGCGAAATGAAAAATGCGCCTAAAACTATGCACCAAACTATGAACGAAAAAAATAATAATTTTTTAATATTGGGATATTTGTAGTTTAATTTGAAAATGTCTTTAAAAATTTTAATTTCCGAAAATTTTTTTTTTATGAAATTTCGAGGACATCTTTTATCCAGAGTTCCGGAAAAATATGACTCTTTGAATTCGGAGCTGAGCCATACGCCGGGTTTTGCACCCGAAACACACAAGTGACTATCCTGGGTTATGGATATGGTGCTGCACAATTTTGAACTCTTTAGGCGCCGGGAAATTTAAAACAGGGTGCCCTGAAGGAAAAAACTATACCTTTTTATGGAAGAAGCGGCATACATCAAGGGCAATATTGGTATCGTAAAAAGTATTTAAAACTCCGAAAAAAGGAAGACTTCTTTTGAAGCGCTTTTCATAGCGCTCCAAGCAACCAACAGCCAGTAATATGTTAAAAATTTGTTCAATTACACTATCGTCAGTAGTTTTTGCCGCCTTTGTGGCATACGTAAATATAACACATACCTCGCTTTATTTCTGATAAACTAACTTTTGTTTGCAACACGCTGAATTCTTTTTTTTTCGCAAAAAAGTGTGCTTCAAATGAACGCACTTACATCGCCACCACCACCACAGCGCGTTTGCATATGCTACAAAATAATATTGTGAGCTTTTCATTTAGCCTTATCTAAGTATGTGTGTGTGCATGTATCATGTGAAATTCCTGCGAAATTTCAAAATAAAAAACTTGAAAACATAAAACAATAAACAAACTTATCTTCACAAACACACACATGCTCACCGTCTCATAAATACTTTTCTCTCACTTTTCAGCTTTATTTTCAATTTTTATCTGTCAGTGCTGAGCGTTTTTTTTTTTGCTTCTTCTTCACAATGAAGTTGTTGAAACTTTGTCTTTTGTGTGTACATTGAGTTGTCTTATTTCTAGTGTGAAACACTACACGCGTCTACTTTTGTTTGCTTTTGATTGTTGTTTTTTTGTTCTAAAGAAAAAGCGCCTAAAAGTAGGACTTACATGAAAGCTACGCTTTATACAAATGGCTTCCGTGAAAATATAAAGCATACATCATGCGAGATATTACATGCGTGTTGTTGTTTTACTTTTTGTTGTTACAACGGGAAATTAGTTAGCCCATGTGCGTGTGTGTGTGTCTTGCTTTCACTTAAGTGGCTGTCGCTTTGCGCCTATAAGTAGGCAACATATTTTATTTTCGCGCTTTATCTTTTGTAAAAATTCTATATGACAAAGTATCCGACTAACTGACTAGCACACACTTTTGAAATATATTTCTGCATTTTTAATTTCACTTAAATGCGTGTTTCGCCTAAAAGTATGTATGTCACAGAGCGTAAGTAATAATTTAATTGTAGTGAATTTTGAATGACAACATTTAAGTCGCTTTTATACGTGCTTTGTGTGTAACTACATGCAAATGATAGCTGCGGTTCTGTGCTAGATTTCGTTCACATATATATTTATGCTCCCATTTGTAGGCTTCTTTTAGGCGCAAATTATAATTGGTTATGCTTGATTCTCTATAAGCTTTTCTCAAGTTGTTTTCTGCATTTGTATACCCTTCATGAAATCGAAATTATATTCAACTGTGGTCTAAGTTTGAATTTTCAACTCAAAATTTTGTATCTCAGATTTAAATTTTTTTTTTTGCAAAAACATAACCGCTTGAATTTCTGCCAATTTTTTTTTTTCAGTTTGCTAGTTGATTTGAATAAGTCAAACACAAAACTAATCAATTTCGATCACAGTGAAAATTTGTTTGGTGCTTCAAGAAATTATAAACAAAAATGTACCCTAAAGTTTTAAAAACATGAAAGGAAATTAAAATTTTTTTGGTTTATATTTCACTAGCGTGAGTTATTTTATGTTTAACTAATTCAACTTGACTTCAAAGTTAAAAAAAAAAATTTACCAAAATTCAAACACTTATTTTTCAAAAAAGAAAAATATAGAAACATAAATTACCAAAATGTAAAAAAAAGGTAAAATATTTCCAAAATATTTATGTTTAACCCATCCAACTCGACTTTAAAGTTAAAAAAAATATTACAAAATTTAAAAAAAAATAAAAATTTAAAAAAAAAAAATTTAAAAAAAAAAATTTAAAAATAAATTAGTTAGTTAAAAAAAAAATATAAAGTAAAAAAATTAAAAAAATAAAAATATGTTTGGTCAATATTCGGCCAAAAAACTAAAATTTCATGATGTCCTGGGATATATCAAAGGTTTAAAAAAAAATTTACCGATTTTGAAAAAAAAAAATTTTGATTTTCAAATTTGAGAATATTTGGAATTTTTAAAAATCGAAAAAATTAGATATCGCCATTAAATTTTGGAATTTTTTTGCGTTATACATTTGAATTTTGGAATTTGCGAATCTAGTTTTTAAAAATTTGTAGTTTTTCCAAAAATAAATTTAATCATAAAAAACATTGTCGTGAATTTTGAAGTCTCTTATTCTTAGTTTATTTCTGAATTGAAAAAATAAAATTTCCAAAACAAGAAAAAAAACGGTAAAAAAGTGAAATTTTTGTTCTTTTCCAGAAAGTTCCTTCTGATCTCATTTCTCATAGGAAGTATGCCACTTTTCCTCAAGCCGCATACATTTCCACACTTAATTATTTTTTCTACTTTGCCCTTCTTTAGAGCATTTATCATTTTTAAAGCTGTAGATTTAAATGTGACAGCTAGAACCCCTCACATTTCTACAGCCCACGAGCCTCTTCTTATATTTAATATCATCTACATATTCTCCCCCACTTGAGCTTCATCGCACGCTGCTTTGACAAGTGTTGAAAATTTGTTTATAATACTCATACGCCCCGGCGCGAGATAGGCAGTCAGGCAGTATGCAAGAGTACACAAGAATATTTCACTCTTCGTGCTTTTACAATTTCCTGCCAGCTTTGTGCTTTACTCGTATGTAGCTACTTGATGTCCTGTTTCAACTTTTTCAGTATTACTTCTTCCTTCTCGCCCCTTTCGTCTCTTCGCCTGTTCAATTGCGTTTACCTGCTGCCCCATCATTTTAATCGCGTGTGACGTTTACAACGCGCCACTTCACTCAGCTGTCATATTCAGCTTCACCTTCACCACTTCTCTTCGCTGCATAGCTCTCTAGAACTCGTCGCTTTCATAATTTGTTTTTTTTTTTTTGTATTTTTTTTTGTGTTATACCTTATGTAATATGTAGTGCATTTTATATTTGCCTGCAACAGAGTGTTAAAGTATAATATCACTTCAAACACATATTCATATTAGTAACTTTAGCACATGTTTTAAAATATATTTTAATATGTGACAGTGCTTTCAAATTCTCTGTCAAACTTCACTCTTCATTTGCCCTCTGCGCTGTAACTATCGTCAACGTTTTGGCTTTGTAGTGATATTCTTTTATTTGACATAATGTTGGCAGGTCTAGTGTGTATGCATGGGTATATAATTGTGGGAACTAGTGGTGTACAGAACCACGGTTCGAATATCTAAATCCTGTTATTCCAGTTGTTGTAACAATTGCCAGCTCTCAGGGTTAGACATAACACCCAAAGGATGATTAATTTTTTTGGAGGTTTAAGATGTTTCATAAAAAAAAATTATCTAAAACGAATCAAGAGTCGTCAAAAAAATAAGAAATAATCAAAAAACATAAAAAGTAACAGAAGTATTTAATAAAAAATTTATCCAAGACACATAAAAAATATTCCAAGGAAAATAAAAGATCATCAAAAAATAATCAAGAAGAAATTAAAAATAATCAAAAAAAAGGACACTAATAGAGCAAATAAAAACGATCAAAAATATAATCAAAACAATAACACAAAATTATTAAAAAATTTATACAAAATATTTAAATATTATCAATAAAATTTTTAAAAATTACAAAAAAAACACAATTCTAAAAAAATAAAACAAAAGAGTATATATAGCAATCAAGAAATTTAAAAATACCGAAAAAATTAGAAAATATTAAAAGGAAACTAAAATAATACTAAAAATGAAATTAAAAAAATACTAAACAAAAATTAAAAAGTACTGAGAAATTTAAAAAAACTAAAAATGGAACAAAATTAAATAAAATATAATAAACAATATGAATCATAGAAAAATTAAAAACAATCCGAGGAAAATAAAAGTTATCCAAAAAAAATAAAAAATAAAAAAGAAAAATAAAAAAATAGCAAAAGAAAATAATAAAAAATTAATACAAAATAAAAAAAAATAAAACAAAAGTAAAAAAAAACTAAAAAAAATTATAGAAAATAAAAAAAAATTTAAAAAATTAAAAACTAGTAAAGAAAATGTAAACGACCAAAAAAAATTCAAAATGATCACAAAACAAGTAAGGAAGTCTAAGTTCGGGTAACCGAACATTAAATACCCAGCGTTAGTTTTCAGAAAGAGGGGGCGTGGTTTTTATCCGATTTCGCCAATTTTAAAAACCAATTTATTCCGAGCCTAAACAGTAGCGAATTTGGTGGGCGCGGCCACCCCCCGTGCTTATAAAGCTTTAACCGCTTTCAAGAGCCAAAAGTACTCAATCGATCTTTTCAAGGGTTATACCATGTTCTATATATAACTTTGGAAAATAAGGCGTGCCACGCCCATAACTTTTAACGTATTTTGTGAAATTTTTGATATACGGATATATGAGTCCATTTATCAATATTTACATAATTTAAAAAAAGTGGGTGGTGGCACGCCCACGGATTTTATTATGTTGTTTGTCCCTATTTGAAGATCAGTTTTCATTGCAGATCTTTATGATACTTTCACAGTGGCTTGTTAATAGTGAAATGTTGATATTTTGTTTATTCACTTGTGGACGGTGCCACGCCCATTTTCCAAAATATCACCAAAAACCTTTAAACATCACTAATAACATCATCAGGTGAATGAGTGTACTAAATTTTAGCATTATATCTTTATCAGTTAAACAGATATTGCATATTCCGGTTTCCTAACTCTCGTTTAGAGAACTTTAGTCCAAAAGTGGGCGTGGTCGTTCACCGATTTTTCTTATTTTCTGTGATAGTACTTTACATAAGCATAACATGCCTGGTACCTAGTTTGGCAAATCTATCTCGCACCGTTCTGAAGTTATTATCAGTCGAATTTGAAAATTGCGTGACTCATAAGTGGGCGGTGCCACTCCCACTTTCCAAAATTTTGTAAAAATAATACAAAGAATATGAAAATTGATGTATGTACCAAATTATATTATTATAGCGGTATCAGTTAATTAGATATGGACTTTTCAATATTTCCACCTCCTTTCAATATAACTTTTATGACAAAGTAGGCGTGGTCGCTAAGCGATTTCGTTTATTTTCTATAGCTGAATTTAACACAACAATAGTATGCCCTCTACAAAATTTCGTTATACTAGCACAAACTGTTCTGAAGTTATTGAGAGTCAAAATTTGAAAATTTCTTCAAATATATGTGGGCGGTGCCACGCCCCTTTTCAAAAAATTTGATAAAATCGGCCTTAGAACATCGAAATCAATACATATTGCAAATTTTATCATTGTATCTGCTTCTAATATTGAATTAACCCGTTTTATACGTTTTTCGAAATTTTCGATATCGAAAAAGGGGCGTGGTTATGGTCCGATTTTACCCATTTTCAATACCAATCTATTCTGAACCCAAATAAGTACGCATGCCGAATTTGGTGAAGATATCTCATTATTTGCTCAAGTTATCGTGTTAACGGACAGACGGACAGACGGACGGACAGACGGACAGACGGACGGACGGACATGGCTCAATCAAATTTTTTTCGATCCTGATGATATTGATATATGGAAGTCTATATCTAACTCGATTCCTTTATACCTGTACAACCAACCGTTATCCCAACAAAGTTATAATACCCTTGTACTAGTACTAGTACGCTGGGTATAAAAATTAAATGATTAAATATACAAATTAAAAAAACTGTTTGTGACATCACTCAATTCACGCCTTTTGCCACCAACTATAGACGCACCCGGTTCTTGAAATACCCGGTTTTTGAAATTTCCAAAACCATGCAACACTATTCTGCAAAATTTCAATATGTGCGCCTTCTACTAAAGTGGCAGGTTGCATGTGGCACGACACCCAAGTGTTATACTTCATGTTAAATAGTGTTTTAAACAACACAAAAGCAAAGAAAAAAAAATTGTAAATGATTTTGAAAAAGTAACAAAATAAGCAGCAGCAGCAGTAACACAGTAGCAGCAACAACAACGAAAATTTGCGGAAAATGTTAATTGGCTCTAACAAGTCTAACCCACAAAATTATGGTGTGTTGAGTATGCCTTGAAATTTGTAACCAATGAAAGGAAATTTCATTGCACGCGGTAAGCACAAAATTCTGATGCAGTTACATTTAAAAAAAAACTACTAAATTACATAGTTTTTGTGGCACAATTTCTTGTGGGAGATGAGAGGCAAAAATAATAGGACTAAGCATGTTTTTTAAGCGAGTTTAGTTTTGATGAGTTTTGTAACAGTACTGCCACTACAATTTGTGGTTATATGCTATTTTGTAATTGAAAAACAACATAAAAAATAACAAGAAACAAAGTTGAGCTTTTAACTGCTTAAGTACGAGTAGTAGGAGCAACGACAGGAGTAGTTTTTGTGTGAGAAATCTCGACGTTGCATTTTAATTTTTCTGATTTTTTTTTCTAACTTAAAATAACCGCTTAAGGTCAGTCTGTGTTTTATTGAATTAAAAAGATTGCATAATTTTTCAAAAAAATTCATTCTCAGTTTTTAGGTTATGTTAAGCTCAGTTTTTAGGTTATGTTAAGCTCAGATTAAAGCTCTTAGTTAATAATTTTTTTCACAATTTTTGCACATTTTTTTGCTCCAAGATTTACATATTTTTCTGAATATTTTATTTCTTATTTAAAATAACCGCTTAAAGTCACTCTGTGTTTTGTTGAATTATTATAATTGCATACTTTTAGGCGAAAAAATGCATTCCATGTTTTTAGGTTATGTTAAGCTCAGATTAAAGCCCTTAGTTAATAACTTTCTTCCACAATTTTTGCACATTTTTTTGCTCAAAGATTTACATAATTGCCAAAGCTTTTCGCTTTAAGTCGGTCAACAACTCTGTATGTAATCGACATAAAATTGTCATTTTATTTATCATCATTTAAATCACTATCAATTTGTCCATATTAATTGCCTTTATGTACTTTTAATTTTCACAATAAATTTAAATAAATAATAAAATTATTTAACCACATTATCTGATACTTTAATGCGTGGTAAATAATAAATAAAAAAATGCTCGACCATATCAAAAAGAGCATTGAAATTTTATTATTGTATTAGACCGATTGATAAAAAAAAAAATATTTTAATTTTTTTACGTGAGTACATATTTGGTAAAAAAATGTGTCCCATATCCCAAGTTAGACTTCAAAAAATGCAACGATAATAAAAACTTTCAATTCCACATTGTGGTTTTTTTGTGATGCGCATACAAACATTTAGATATAGACTAACAGGAATTGTAAAATTTTTCTTATATTCTTTTACTAGAGCAACTCGGCCTCTATCTCGTAGAAAACGGTCAATTGTTATATGTAGTTATTGTATCAAGACTCTCCGACAAAATCTTAATTGGATTTTTTTTTTATTGAAACGGTCTAATGAATGACTACATAAAAATACTTTATTTAGTACATCCCTTTAATTTGTCACGCTGAATATGGCGCAATCATAAAAACCACAGCTTTATATTAATTTGTGTCATTGAAAGTAACTATTTAAACGCATACAAATGAATCACACCTGCGGGGGGACTACCAAATGTTCGATTTGTTGATGACTTTTTTTTTTAATAAAAATGAAAGAAGACAAAAAGAAAAAAATGTTAAAATATTCCTTGTGCATATTCGTATCATTCAGTAAAGTAACCAAACACAATTACTCATAACAAAGAAGTGTGCAATAATGTTGCCTACTTTTGGGCGCAATAATGTTGCCTACTTTTAGGCGCTTTATCGCAGTTGCACAAGCACAACAGCTAAATTGATGAAAGATTTTTCGTTTAAAACATTTAGCGTAAATCTCAATTAATTACCAATTTTTTGCAGTATTTAATCGATTTAAAAATGTAGTCCTACACTTAGGCGCACAACAACAATTTAGACAAAGCGCCATTTACATGACCACATTCAATGAAGTATTGTTTTGACATACATATGTACATATGTTTGTGTATTAAACTATTATAGTATTATATATACTGACAATTGTAACTGCGGCTTGTGGCTTTTATGTACACACACCATTTAAGCGATTATAATATTTAGTGGTATTTGTTAGGGAGGTGTTAGGGAAAGATGCTTTGCTATTGATATTGGTCATGTAAATTACAGCCGTAGGCGTGCTTAAATCGATTTTATTTGCTGATACTAATTTATTTGCAATCAAGTGTTTTAATTGCGCTAAGTAGTATTTAATTAAAATGTAAATTAAATTGATATTGGCGTTGTCATGCGAGCAAGCGCTTGGGGAATGCCTAAAAGGAAATAATTATTTCATGCATTATTTTTTCAATTTTTGTGCTTTCCTGTTTAGGAATTATAAAAACTGAAAACTTTTTGTGGAGATATAGACATTTATATGTGCTTTATAAATTTCATACCGAAACGGAAATCAAGATTACTTCAAGGACCAAAGATTTTTTTAAGCCAAAACTTATTTTAAAATGGGTTATTTTATATATTTATTTACATATGTATATAACATATCTAAAACCTAGCTTTTTTGTAATTTTTCAACTATAAAAAATTTCATAAAACTAAATAAAACATTTAAAAAAAAATTTAAAACTAAAAAAAAACTTAAAAAAAAATTTAAAAAAAACTTTAAAAAAAATTTTAAAAATATTAAAAAATTAAAAAAAATAAAAGAATTAAATTTGGAAAACAAAAAATTTATGAAAAATTTTTTAAAAAAATTAATAAAAAAAAAATTTTTTTAAATTAAAATAAAAATTTTTATAAATTAAAAAAAAATTTGCTTAATTAAAAACACATTTTTTTTTTTAATTTAAAAAATTTTATAAATAGTTTATATATTTTTTAAACTCTACTCCATATGAAACAAAATTATCCAATAGCTGGTATTGCACCATATGTTTCTTTAATATTTCAATTTAAGCCTTTTAAGCTATGGCAGCCAATATGCTCCTAAAAGTATGTTACATTTTTAGCAACGCGTAAAAAAAAACATGCCCAGCTTTATAAATCATGTTTATCAAGTTTATCAGTCTGCTACTATACCTGGCTTAGGCTTTTCAAACATTTGTTATTATAAGTTTTTTTTTCTTCTTTCCCCCCTCCCCCCCTTTCGATAATAGGCAAAACTTTTACTCCATTTAAATTTATTTTTCGTCCCCTCCAAAGTACCGACAAACTAAACAAAGTTTAGCCGAGCATATTTCCTTTTTACTGCTCATTTAAAATTTGTTAAGCTTGTTTACACTCTTTACTTTTCAACTGCCCGCCTTTACCACCGACATTTCAAGTGTGTCATCCACATTTTACCCCACTCAAAAAAGTTGAGATTTGAGTTTGAAATACTAAGAAAATTTCTTAATATTTATTTAGGAAATGCAGCAGAAGTGCTGCGGCAGGTTACTGAGCAAATAATACAAAAACAAACTGTGTAGCCAAAGGCCAAACGGATAAAAAAAAGCGACCCTTAAATGGAAAAGACATTTTATATTTAGCATACCATAAGGCGCCAAAAAAAAAATATTACGAAGAGCTGGAAAAGAAATGGTAAACAAATTTTCTTGTTTTCTTTTGCTTTTCGCTATGCAAATCGCAAGTATTTAATTTGAAAATTAAAATAGAATTTACATTGCAGTTTAAATGGAAATCGAAAAAGGAGAAATGGAGGATATGAATAACAAATGGCGCAAAAATAGTAATAACGAAAGGGATTGAAAAGGCACGTAATGTAATGCTTTAAGATATGAATGAACAAATACAAAGTGAGTAGAAAGAATGGAGCAATAAAAAAGTTATGAAAGTGAAAAATGGTTGCTGTATGGTAAAGTTTAAAAAGGTGCCGCACTGTGGAATATTTTGAAAAAAATTGGCGCAAAATTATATATTTAAAAAACGTTTTTGAATTACTTTTTTACAATTTTTAGTAATATTTTTTTTTATTATTTGTTTACATGGAAATTGCAAAATTTATATTTTTGAAAAATAAATTTAAAATACTTTTTGAAATTTTTCATAATAACTATTCCTCTGAATATAGCAAAAAAATTATTTTTAAAGAATTTTTCAAAACACTTTTTTGAAATTTTTACTAATATTCATTTTATTTATTTGTATACATAAAAATATCGAAAATTATATTTTTGAAAAAGTTTTAAAATTTTTCTAAATCTTTACTATTATTTCTCCAATTTATCTGTATACATGAAAATAGCAAAAATTATATTTTTTAAAAAAGTTTTCAAAATACTTTTTTTAAATTTTTCCTAATATACCTCTTTTATATTTGGATAAATGAAAATAGCAAAAACTATAGCTAAAAAAGTTTTCAAAACACTCTCCTCATTAATCATATTTACATAAAAATAGTAAAAAAAAAAATGTTTTAAATTTTCAAAATACTTTTTTGAAATCTGTCCTAATATTCGTCTTATTTATTTGTATAAATAAAAATGTCAAAAATTATATTTTTAAAAAAAGTTTTCAAAATTCCTCTTTTAAATTTTTACTAATATTCCTCTTATTTATTTGCATAGATTTATTTATTTAAAAAAAAAAGTTTTTAAATAAAAAATGTTTTTAAATAAAAAAAGTTTTTAAATAAAAACATTTAGAAAATATCAACAATTAACAAGAGGTTTGAATATTTTTTTTTTAATTTTTACTAATATTTGTTTTACTTTTCTTTCGTTTTAATATTTAAAACTGTTTGCAAAGATATTTAATTTTGAGACACAATTTCTTTAAAAACAGCCCATAGTGCGCACCAGTAGCGATCTAGTCAGTTGTAGAAATTACAAAGTAGAAAATTTGCACTCGCCGTTGCCTCAAGTTCATACAAAGTAGAACAAGATAATTATGCTCAAGGCTAAAATTTACCATAAACAATTTGTAGAAGTTGCACGCACAAAAGAAAAAATAATACACACATATTCACTCAAACACCAACAGGAGCTGCAACACAAAGGTGCTCCAACTCAAGGCTCCTTGCCTCAAGGCTTCTAAGGCTTTAAAGCTCTGAACAAGTGCACGTAAACCGCTTAAATGTTAGCTTTTTGTAAAATTTTATATTTGTTTTGCTTGATGTAGTGGTAATTACACACGTACATATACTTTAAGACTCTTATTAAGATTTTACCTTGGACTTTTTGTAAATCTTTCATCTGTGAAAGAAACGGTGAAATTTCTTTATTACATACCTGAAAATAAAAAGAGAAGAATATAAGCAGTCAGTAAGAATTAAAGATTTATGTACGATATTTATTATAAAGCAAAGCATTTTCAAGCACTTTGCGAGTTATGAATAAAATAATCAAATTGTTATTATTTTGTTTTACTTAACCATGAATTGAAGATAAATATTGCCCATAATTAATCTATGTAAATAAAATAAAAGCACAATTCTCCTGAGGGCAGACTAGTCATTCCACTAATTTTTTTTTTTTTTTTTTAAGTTTTTTTATTTTTTTATTTTATTTTATTTTAATTTTAATTTATTTTATTTTAATTTATTTTATTTTATTTTATTTTATGTTATTTTAATTTTAATTTATTTTATTTTGTTTTATTTTATTTTATTTTGTTTTATTTTATTTTATTTTATTTTATTTTATTTTATTTTATTTTATTTTATTTTATTTTATTATTTTTTATTTTATTTTTTTTATTTTATTTTATGTTATTTTATTTTAATTTTAATTTATTTTATTTTATTTTATTTTATTTTATTTTATTTTGTTTTATTTTATTTTGTTTTATTTTATTTTGTTTTATTTTATTTTAATTTTAATTTATTTTATTTTGTTTTATTTTATTTTATTTTGTTTTATTTTATTTTATTTTATTTTATTATTTTTTATTTTATTTTATTTTATTTTATTTTATTTTATTTTATTTTATTTTATTTTATTTTATTTTATTTTATTTTATTTTATTTTATATTATTTTATTTTATTTTAATTTTAATTTATTGTATTTTGTTTTACTTTACTTTATTTTATTTTATTTTATTTTATTTTATTTTATTTTATTTTATTTAATTTTATTTTATTTTATTTTATTTTATTTTATTTTATTTTATTTTATTTTATTTTATTTTATTTTATTTTATTTTATTTTATTTTATTTTATTTTATTTTATTTTATTGTTTTATTTTGCTATTTTATTTTCTTTTATTTTGTTTTATTTTACTTTATTTTATTTTGTTTTATTTTATTTTATTTTATTTTATTTTGTTTTATTTTATTTTATTTTATTTTATTTTATTTTATTTTATTTTATTTTATTTTATTTTATTTTATTTTATTTTATTTTATTTTATTTTATTTTATTTTATTTTATTTTATTTTATTTTATTTTATTTTATTTTATTTTATTTTATTTTATTTTATTTTATTTTATTTTATTTTATTTTATTTTATTTTATTTTATTTTATTTTATTTTATTTTATTTTATTTTATTTTATTTTATTTGTACTTTCAAAACCTATAAGTAATTTAAATCGGCTATGTCACTTCCTTAAGAAAAGATCATTTACACAAATATATATGTACGAATATATAGACAAGTTTATTACAAATATGCAACGAAAGCACTGTAGCGTAGTAAATCGTATTAAATAGTTTGTACATGGATATTAACAATTGATGCAAAATAGATACAAGTTTAGTGAACAAATATGTGTGTAAGTGCATAAACTTCAATGTAATGCAAGCATATTTGCACTTAATTAACAAACCTACATACGGACGTTATTATGATTGTCAATAACTTAGTAGGTATGAATGTATGTATGTATTTGCTTGCGTTAAATTATTAGTAACTTCTGTAAGTAACACTTGTTTGTTGTTATACATATGTAGTTAAGGTTAGGTGATTAGTCCATAACACAACAACAACTCACACTTGTAGCTAGATAATACTTGCATATGCAAATGCTTATTAAGAATACAATGTACAAATTAGGCAACTCGAACAGGTGCTAAGTACAAAGACCTTTTGCAACTTAAGCAAAATAAAA
This sequence comes from Sphenella marginata, assembly GCA_951509765.1. Taxonomy (NCBI): domain Eukaryota; kingdom Metazoa; phylum Arthropoda; class Insecta; order Diptera; family Tephritidae; genus Sphenella; species Sphenella marginata. The sequence continues at coordinate 95,651,253 of OX608080.1, read as the reverse complement.
TAAAATATTGCATGGGTAAAAAGTCCTCATTGAGAATTCCACAACCTGGGAAGGTCATTAATAGAAATAGCGTAAGATTACCAAGTTACTCCCTATCTGAGCTGGTGTATCTCCACGAGCGTTAGAAACACCAACAACCTCGAGAGCAACATGCAACCCTAAACACTAGCGACGGTCTTCTTTTCTTAAATTCCGTTTATGTTGTTAACTTTCATTGAATTCCTTCATGTTATCTCACAATCAAATACTCGTAATAATAAAAATCTCATTTATGCGTATGCTTACGATAGGTTTAAATCTGAATGGATTTGTACAATTTCTCACTCACTTCATTTCACTTAATTTCCTTCATTCATTTAATTTTGATTTTACATCATGCCCGTTTGCATCATCCATTTCATTACGCTGACATTGTTCTTGTTCGTGGCATTGTTAATAAGTACGTTCTTGTTGTTGTTAGTTGCTGCTGTCACTGTCCCACTATGCAGCCAATGTCCTTTTGTTAGGCCATTAAGAACATATTCCGCCGATTGTTTCATGTATGTACGTGCAATCAACCGGCCGACGTAATTGAGTCTCGCATAGCAATTGTTGTTGCGCTATTCATGATGTTGCCACTTATGTATTATAATACCATCATACTTTGCAATATCGGGACATCTGCCATTCAATTCACGTGCACATTGATATGTCCATCATTCAAAGGGATCCACAAAGGAACGACTTATAATAAGAGTCAGTCCTAGATTCTGTTAGCTAATACTTGGGTCCTTTTTTAATACCTGGTTTGACAGATTACCGAGGATTTCTATCGATCAAACTTCCGATTAAACAAAATAAAATAAAATAAATAAAAATAAAATAAAATTAAAAAAAATAAAATAAAATTAAAAAAAATAAAATAAAATAAAATAAAATAAAATAAAATTAAATTAAATTAAATAAAATAAAATTAAATAAAATAAAATTAAATAAAATAAAATGAAATGAAATAAAATAAAATAAAATAAAATAAGATAAAATAATATAAGATAAAATAAAATAAAATAAAATGAAATAAAATAAAGTAAAATAAAATAAAATAAAATAAAATAAAATAAAATAAAATAAAATAAAATAAAATAAAATGAAATGAAATAAAATAAAATAAAATAATAAATAAACTAAAATAAAATAAAATACAATAAAATAAAATAAAATAAAATAAAATAAAATAAAATAAAATAAAATAAAATAAAATAAAATAAAATAAAATAAAATAAAATAAAATAAAATAAAATAAAATAAAATAAAATAAAATAAAATAAAATAAAATAAAATAAAATAAAATAAAATAAAATAAAATAAAATAAAATAAAATAAAATAAAATAAAATAAAATAAAATAAAATAAAATAAAATAAAATAAAATAAAATAAAATAAAATAAAATAAAATAAAATAAAATAAAATAAAATAAATTAAAATGAAATAAGATAAAATAAAATAATATAAGATAAAATAAAATTAAAAAAAATAAAACAAAATATAAAATACAATTAAAAAAAAATAAAAATAAATAAAATAAAATAAGATAAAATAAAACAAAATAAAATAAAACAAAATAAAAGAAAATCGAATTAAATCAAATAAAATTAAATTAAATTAAATAAAAACTAAATTAAATTAAATTAAAACAATTAAATAAAATAAAATAAGATGAAATAAAATAAAATGAAATGAAATAAAATAAAATGAAATGAAATAAAATAAAATGAAATGAAATAAAATAAAATGAAATGAAATAAAATAAAATAAGATAAAATGAAATAAAATAAAATAAAATCGAATTAGTTAAATCAAATTAAATTAAACTAAATCAAATTAGATTAAATTAAATGAAATAAAAACTAAATTAAATTAAATTAAAACAATTAAATAAAATAAATTTAAAAAAAATAAAAGGAAATAAAATAAAAATGTTCCATTTCTTTCTGTTACCAGTCCAGAACCAAATCTAAGGACATTCTGTTTTGAAAAGTGATTCGTAATTTTACTGTAGGGTAAATCTATGTATATTCCTCTTTGATGGTGTTTAAGGGTTCGTCCTGAAATTAGTCGTGTTTATCGCATTCCCATGAGTGGGAACAATATCTTAACAGGACTGAGTGTTTTTACCACAAGAACCACAATATATGTATAGCTAAATGTCGAACAACCTTCAATCCCTCCCACACACAATACCAACTACTCTCTCTCTCTGTATTGTATATATTTACTTAAATGTCGTTTCAGTTCATTTACATATTATCTACTTGTTGTACGTCGGTGTGTTACACCAATCAAGTGGACAACAGTTTTAATGGTTCGCGCAGGTAAGCTTGTATGATGTCCCTGTACTAGAACAATGTACTGCATTCAAGGCTTTTATGGGCTATGTGGTGAAGAGGTAGTACGACATTGTAAGCTACTTTTGTATTTCAACGAATTTCATTATATTTTGTAAAAGCATAACATTTTTATATGAGACGGGTAAAAAAAATCCATTAGGGTTCCATTAAACATAAAAAGACTGATAGATTTGTACAGTGAAATATAGCGTATTGTTCGAAAGCTCATACTTTTCCATAGTTGAGTGAGTTTTTAAATTTAATGGAAATATTTTGATACGAAGATTTTTTTAGAAAAATTCGATAATTTGTGAATATGAAGAATTTCATATCAAAGCAAAGAACAAGAAATTGCTATTCTTCGAGGGTGGTGTGCTACACCTCTGATGAAGAACTCCCTCACGTTAGCGCTGCATCACATACTCTTTCTGCATACCGAAAAAGTACTACCAAAAAGTTTAGAAGCAACAGACATCCCAAAACTCTGCAGTTAAATTTCAACTTTTGCGCTCCACCTCTCGTATTATCAGCACAACAAAAAGACTAACCAATAGCTCAAGCCCAGCTAGCTAAGTAAATTCCCAAATAGTTTATTTCGTAAAAATTTTCGTATGTAAATAAACAACAGAAAGATTTTACTGCCATTTCAATTACATTAACTAGCCAATATACTTAAAAAAACTGCAACAACAACAAACAAACTTGGTCGCATGCCAACTGATTTTTATCATTTTCTGTTGAATTTTTGGTTGTAAGTTTTTTAAGGAAGCAAAAAAAAAACCATGGCTGAAAGAAATTTTACAGAGCAAAAACACTTCAAAGTGCAAATATTTTTAAAATAAACAACAACACACAACTAGTTAAAACAACAAATTGCGCAAAAGGAATAAACAAACCAGACCAACACATTAAAACAAAAAATTAAAAAAAAAAAAGAAATTAAAAAAAGAATTAAAAAAACAAACGAATATTTGAAAAAAAGCTCTAAATAAAAATATTGCCGAATTGCTGTAAAGAAAAACGCTCAACAAAAATAGCTTTTATTGGAATGCTTTAGAAAACAGAAATGGTAAACCCTTACTAAAGTCCTTTTTTTTATTGAGTGCAGCGCAAGTGGTCTGTAAAAGAGATATATAGCCCATACTTTGGCGTACATTCATTATACGTATGCTATTTGTTTGTATATAAACTGTTTGGATTGGGGAAGCTTTGTTGTTGCGTAACCTTATAGAGAAGAGATGAGCATTTCTTCTTTCTACAAAAGCGTATAAATGGCTGAGATTATGTTCGATTGCACTTTCGAATTGTTTCACATTAAAGTGTGTTTAATGCTGTTAGTCAAGTTAAGCAGTTCAGAAGAAGGCAAAAGAAAGACAAGCTATGGTAATCGCAAATGCTTTCAAAAAAAATAAAAAAAATATAATCCCAAAAATCTCCATAAAATTACAGACTGATGAAATTGGACTAACAGTAAGGATGATTAACATAAATAAAATAAAATATAATAATATAAAATAAAATAAAATAAAATAAAATAAAATAAAATAAAATAAAATAAAATAAAATAAAATAAAATAAAATAAAATAAAATAAAATAAAATAAAATAAAATAAAATAAAATAAAATAAAATAAAAACAAATAAAGTAAAATAAAATAAAATAAAATAAAATAAAATAAAATAAAATAAAATAAAAAAAAATAAAAAAAAAATAAAATAAAATAAAATAAAATAAAATAAAATAAAATAAAATAAAATAAAATAAAATAAAATAAAATAAAATAAAATAAAATAAAATAAAATAAAATAAAATAAAATAAAATAAAATACAATAAAATAAAACAAAATAAAATAAAAACAAATAAAGTAAAATAAAATAAAATAAAATAAAATAAAAAAAAAAAATTTAATTAAATAAAATAAAATAAAATCAAATAAAATCAAATAAAATAAAATAAAATAAAATAAAATAAATAAACTAAAATAAAATAAAATAAAATAAAATAAAATAAAATAAAATAAAATAAAATAAAATAAAATAAAATAAAATAAAATAAAATAAAATAAAATAAAATAAAAAAAAAAAAAAAAAAAATAAAATAAAATAAAATTAAATAAAATTAAATAAAATTAAATTAAATTTAAAAAAAAAATAAAATAAAATAAAGTAAAGAAAAATAAAATAAAATTAAAAAAAATTAAATTAAATTAAATTAAATTAAATTAAATAAAATTAAATAAAATTAAGTAAAATAAAATAAAATGAAATGATATAAAATAAAACTAAAATTAAATAAAATAAAATGGATTTAAATAATGTAAAATGAAATGAATTAAAATAAAATAAAATGGACTAAAATAAAATAAAACAAAATTTAAATGAAAAGAAATAAATTTAAAAACCTTAAATTAAAAAAAAGTAAATCAGAAAGTTAAAAAAATAATAAAAAATACTTAGAGGCTAGAGCTCGGAGCCATCTGCTTTCAAACCTGGATGTAGGACTTTAACACTTTTGGCATTTTTAAGTGCTTTAAACAACTTTAAAGCTTGTTCCCTTAGAACTATCTGCATTTCATTTTCCCATTGAAGCATTTCTATTGCGGTCTGCTAGTAGACAGAAAACTATTGTTTCATTCTACATTTTAAGTAGAAACTCGGACCATTAATCAAATTCACTTCAAAAAAAACTAAGTTTACTTTTTTTATCTTAGTAGCAATTTCAAACATTGACAGCAAATAAGCGTGATAAGCTCTTAAAAGGCGATTTACTAACTGACTATCACATAGATGGAAGTAAATTGCCGATTCATCTGTCGACGGCAAGCCAACTTGTCTAAGCGCGTACTATTTATGTTAAGATTAATTTTAATTTTATTGTGTTTAAAAAAGGACGGAAAGTTTGCTTTACTTCTCCTTAGTACTTTTGATCTTAGTTGCTTTTACGGTAAAAATAGTGCAAGAATTCGATCCGAAGGATATGCAAAAAAAAACCTGCAGAAGTTTTGAATTGAGATCCGTGCCTAGGGAGGCTGTTTATCGTGCTTGATTGCCCTCGGTTAGTGTTCACAGAGAAAGCGAGTTTGGCTCGCCCGCCATTTTCTGTACCGTAACTTTCTGCTTTAATTACCATTAACTTCCCGCTAAGTGATTCGAACTAGTTAATTAAAATCATTTCGAAAATTTTTAACTGAAAAAGACGACAGCAATGAGGATGCGAAGTTGTGTTTGGAAAATAAATTTTTGCAACAGAGTAAAGGATGAGAATTTATGTATATGGGAGGTTGAATGAAGAAAACTAAAGAAAACTAATATATAAAAAAAGGAATTGATATATATAAACATATATAAAGGAGAACATGTTTAAAAGGGAAAAAACAAAAAGGTCAAACTGAGGAAATGAAAATTTTGAAATGAAAAAGGGGTGGCTGATAAGTTTTGGGTTGGTTGGGGTTGGGCAACTTGAACTAACTTACTAAGGATGCAATAATTATCAGAGAATTTTATTTCATTGTTTTCGTATTTCCACTTTATAAACCAGATTGTTAGGGATACAATTTTTCAAACATTTCAATTTCTATGCGTACTCGTAGTAATAAGTGGGAAACGCACCTACCAACCACGCCACGTCAGGAGTAAAAGCTGCGTGCTTCAGTAGCAAATGAGGAGTACAGAAAAGAAACTATTGCAGATATTGAATATGAAAATAAACAGACAAGCTGTCAAAGATATCGAATTTCTTTGCCGTGAAATTGGAAACGAAATGTACAGGGCAAAAATAGCAACAACAAGTAAAGAAGTACAAAAGAAAAATCAAAGGGCGAAATTGTCTCAAGACAACAATGTAAGTAACATACAAAAATTCAAGTAAGTATTCGGGCGTTTTGTACTAGTGCAACAAACACGCAACGCTGAGTTAATTTGAAAACTAACTGACAAACTGACATTGTTGCACGCCTAAAAGTGTGCTATCAAGTCGTTATGCCTTATTAAGCAAACACACGCACTTGCACACACATACACAGACTAAAACATAAATGAAAGCACGCGAATGCTAACAAATTTCATCTGCAAATTCAAACAAAACACACAACCGAAACTCACGCACAGACGCCACCAGCTGAACTCAATGCGCCTGTATGTAGGCCATGCCTTTTGAAGCTGCTATTTAAAATATATACGGCAAAATGAAACTTACGAATAGGCAAACAGATAAGAAGATGTGCCGAGAAAATGTATGTCAGTGATGTGAGTTTAATGTACGATTGTGTTGTAGAAGTAGCGTAACACGCACGCCTGAAATTGAGATAAATGAATTGAGATAATACGATTGCGAGTGTGCATACTAAAGCTGACATACTCTGGGTGGGTAGTTTGGTCAGAGTGGTGGTGGTGGTGGTGAAGTAGAAGCGGGGGGAAGCGTATGCTTACACAGTGAAACACTGATTTTGTGCAGCCTAAATGATGTAAAATGAGTGTTAAAGCATTTTGCGTGCTCAACAAAATTTTGATTTTTACTTAAATTGCAAAGATTTTTTTTTTTTTTTCATTACGTAAAGAAAGGGTTAAAATGCATGCAGAAGCAAAAATTTTAATTTTTTTGCGTGAATTCATTTTGTGCAACACTTTAGCATATCAGCTCAGGGATTAGATTATCGATTTTGCAATTTATTATAGCAAGCGAAAATTGAATTTAAAATTTTCGTGGTCGCCAGAGGGTTAATATTTCAAGTGAGATGCAAACAGAAGATTTTTAGCGAGTGATATTTAAATGCGTTTTTTTTCGCTTCTTGAATTCGGACTTATCAGCATAGAAAATTATTTCAAAAAGTAATACAAGGGTTAAACACATTTCTTAAAGGTTAAAGTGAAGTGGTTAGTACAACTAAAGCTTGACAAAGTGTTCATATCAGTTCAATGACAACTAAATTTGCAACTAAATAAAGAAAGGAAAAATGTAATTAATAGTTTGAGAGGTCGCTCGAGGGTTAAATTTTTTATAAGAATAAAGTCAAAAACTGCACTCAGAGTATTGTTTAAAAAGTGGTATCTAAACGGATTTGGATGTGCTTCTAAACATCGAAAATTTAATTAATGGTTTTAAAGGTCGCTAAAGGGTTAACATTTTAAGTATAAGCTGTAAATACATAATTTCAGTTTTTAAGGGAATATATGTTTGAGTTTTTTGTGTTAGTAGACACACTACTACGATAAAGTATTTTTTTTTTCTTTTTACTAAAAGTGTGTATTAAAATTATTTGAGTACACCCTCGAGGGTTAAAATATGCTAACACCCTTTTTGATTGCAAACTTGCTCAAGGCGCATTTTTAGACTAAATCATTGTTTGAATAAAGTGAAATTCTGCGAAAATACTTTTAATGTGCAAATTATCTGCACTAAAAATGGCTGAAAAGGGTTAAAATGCAAACAAAATCGGGAATAAAAAGTCAAACGGTGCAATAAATAGTTCGACTTTTCACGTAATCGAATTTTGAATAGCTCTTATAAAGTGAGAATTAAAGAAATTGTATGGGTCGTTAATGGGTTAAGGTGTTTCAACTTTTTTTATTGCAAACAAACAAAATTTTATAAAAAAATTAAATAAAATATATGCTACATATATTACTAAACAGTCGAATTAAATCAATTTTTATGAACTCCCTGGATTTTATTAGTTTTCAAGGCGTCTAGAGGGTTAACATATTTAAGAAAATTTCGCAAAATTTCGTATGGAGTATTCTTAGACAAAATTTGATGTAGGAGCAAATAATAATACAGCCTTCTAAACGCAGTCTAAAAATTTAGCATTGAGCTTAGTTAAAACAGAAAATATTTTAACCCCCAAAAGTATGCTTAACTCAAGTATGGCTCTCTATCTTGCACTTAGCATAGCAAATGTTGAATAGTGTAATGAGTGCGAAAGTGCTTAGTCACTTGGGGGCATCTACTCTACACCGACAAACCAAATAACCAACAGCACCAAGACAGCTCAACAAACCGTAGATATGAAAACAATACAACAAACGCGGTTTGAGACAGTGGTGACGTTATCTATGTGGTTGTGGCGACAACTACAGCAACACTGCCTTAATGGTGGAAAAATAATCAAGTCAAAATAGTAGAATGTCCGCCCATAAACACACAAAGCAAGCATTGGCTTTTCAATTGTTTTGTATGTGACCAAGTCAAAGCAGAAAAGCAAAAGGAACACGCATACGAAAGAAAGCCAGCAAATGTGTGTGTGTGCGAGTGTATGTAAGTGAGGAAGCAAAAGAGAGATCAGCACAGCAACTACACAAAATGAATTCACTACACGAATTACGCATTGTTTTGACAACAATCGAAAAATGCAGAGCAACAACAACCACAACAATAATGCAAAACACAAAATTCATTTCAACGCTGTCAGTAACAACATAGCATGCGAGCTGGAGCTTTCACTGGCTTTTGGTGCTCGTTGTCGTTGAAAGACAATGACGCTTAAAATCGTAAAGCCGATTTAAAAAATCATTTAAGCTTAGCCATTTTCTTGTGCGGTCATTATGCCGGTTGATTTTTCTTAATTTTTTTTCACCATCTTTTTTTGTGCCTTTGCTCTGTATACTTTCTCTTTATTATGCTGACTGACTTTTGATGTGCTAGAAGAAAGCTTAAGAATTCTATTAGCGTTGTCTTTGTGGCTTAACGTGAAATTAGGCGTATGGAATGAAAAGTTCATTTTTGTGCTGTAAAGATAGAGAGTATTTGGGGTACTGCGTATGAGAAAGGCATTGAGAGTAACAACAACAAATCCTAAGCAGGACTTGGTAGTCGATTTGGCTGAAGCGTTTGTTTATTAACGCAGCTGGCGGTTCGAATCGCAATCTTGTGAAAGCCCTTTGAAGCGTTGTCTTGGTATCTTTTTGAAACAGCTGTCAGTTTGGCGGCACGTACATTGTTGTTTTTGTTTTCTAAAACATTTTATAGCAAACTATTGTTATTGTTATTTTTAATAACTTTTTTGAATTATTTAAACTTTTTTTTGAATAACTTTTCTTAGAGATCCATTTAGTTCTGTTCCAAGTTCTGTTAACCGTAGAGCCATCAGAACAATGGTTTGTTTATCAATTTTTTTTTTTTTTTTTTTTTTTTTTTTTTTTTTTTTTTTTTATCGAAGTTTACCTTTTATTTATTTTATTTATTTATTTGTTTATTTGTTTATTTGTATGCTTATAATTCAGTACAAAGATTTAATCTTATATAACAGCACTGAATAGTATTATAGTCATATTAAAAATAAAAAATATTATGCCAAAAAAATAAATATAATAATAAAATAAAACTAAGACAACAACTTAGATTTAATTTACAATATAAAATATTAAAAAACAGATAACAAAAAGTCAAGAGTTTAAGTTTTAAAGTTAAAAATATAACAGTGATTTTTAACAGTGTTATTTAAAATGTTCATATATTAACTTTTTAAATTGCATTGCGTTGCTGACTAATTGCAAGTAAGGGGGTAATCGATTCCAAATTCGTATAGCGTTTATATAGAAATGTTGATCTGAAAAAGCAGTGTTATGTTCTATTTGAATAATACGGTTTCCTCTTTCTGACCTGAAGAAGTTTAATTTTTGGTAAAGATAATGCGGCTGTTGTGTGTATATTATTCTATGAAGGTAAATTACAGTTTTACAATTTAAAAGATTCTCGAAGGTAACACCAAAAATAAGTTTGGAGTAATGAGATATTCGGTCAAATCGACGTATGCCAAATATATATCTTGCAATACCATTAAAAGCCACGTTTAATTTGCGCCTACTGGTTACGTCACAGCTAGAAAACAATTCACAACCATATAGTAACGTCGGTATTAGGTATGATTTAGCCAAAAGCATTCTGACTTCAAGTGGTATGAACCATTGGCTACACCATAAACTTCTTAACATCCCGTATACTTTGCCGGTTGTGATGATAACGTGATCATTCCAGTGAAGGTGTTTATTATATGTGATACCAAGATTTTTTACTTTATCCACGTATTCAATTTTAGACTCACCCAGAACTAAATCGGGAAAAGATGTTACAATTTGTGTTTTTTTGGTTACCAACATATATTTGGATTTGCTTGGATTGAGACATAAGCCGTTAGTTGCAGCCCAAGTTCTTACATTATCCAAGTCAACATTAATTTTACGTACGCAGTCATCGAACTCTGATGCTTTGCAGCTTATGTAGAGTTGTACATCATCAGCATACATTTGAACATTACAGTATTGTAACTGACCCGGAAGATCATTTGCATAAGCCGAGTAGAGTAATGGGCCTAAAATAGATCCTTGAGGGACACCTCTTGTAAGGTCGACACTACTGGACTTTTTACTCCCATGAAAAACTGATTGTGATCTGCCTGTTAAATAAGAAGTCATCAGTTTCGCAGCTGTAGGCGAAAAATTAAGTAACCTGGTCAGTTTTAATACTAGAATTTCGCTATTAACGGTATCAAAAGCCTTTGAGTGGTCCAAGAGAATAAGAAAAGATATTTTATCATTATCAATTTGTGATCTTAAATATTCCGCCAATTTCTATTATTTTTTCCAAACATTTTGCAAAAAAAGTTTTTTTTATTTTTTTTTATTTTTATTATTTCTATTTTCAATCATTTTTTTTAATTATTAAAATATTTTTAAAATTTAATTTGAAAGTGTTTATTCAAAAACTAGCTTACTTATAACCAAATCAGTCTTTTTCGAAGTCAGTTTTTTATTTGCTCTCAAGTTCTCAAGTTTTCGGAAAAAGTTGTCAATTTGTTATAATTAGTAGCTTTTTAATTGTCAATTAATTGCGCGAAAAAAGTCTGAAGCTAACGGAAAAAATCGAAACTACTGTCGGAAGAAAATTTAGTAATATTTGTTGCATAATTTTAGGCGCATATTTAAAAAAAAAATTTTAACAATTTTGTGAGGCGGGAATAGCATTAATAGAAAGTAATTTGATATTTAATATTTGTGATTTCTCTCTTTAGCCTCGACCACCGGAAGCACGTCTCGCCGTCTTAGTGATTTCAAGTACATGTTTGGCTAGTCTTCACGCAACAAAGACTTGGCCGAAAGAGTGCACAAAGTAAACAAAAGCATTAGGAAATGAACAAAATCATCAAGGACATACGCACATATACACACATCATAATCTGCAAACAATGCTTTCTTTTGCTTGCAACAAATCATCAAGTTAAGATGCAAGTGTCCTTATATGAAAAGTTGAAAGGTGAGAAAAAGTCGGCAAACAAGAAATTTTCATTCTCTAACTTGCCTCTTTCTTACCTTTGCAGTATGAAGGAGAAGTTTCGCTAGGCAGGTAGCTCTATTGTATGCTGCATCCATTATCCATTATGCAAGCATGAAACAGTGATTTTCTGTAAGTGAACTTGAGCGACGAGGTCATTGAGCTTTGCACTTTAGGGGTGGCACAGCTGTTGAGGTAAGGATGAAGAAAGAAAGGATAAAAAAAATTAAAAAAAAATCTATTTTCGTGCTTAGCGTTAACTTTGAGAAGTTGAAGTGAAAGCAAACGACAAAGATTTATAATACGAGGGCTGATGCTCAAAGTTTTAAGAAAGAGAAATGTGAACATGTTGACGGTTGAGTGGAAGTTTAACCAATATGAAAATACTTTTCAATGACGCTCTAGTTATCCTTCGATAATGTCACCCTGTATCAAGTATTTATATTTTTTACTGTTCTCGGATATTTTCAATATTTTTACTGTAAAAAAAATAGTTATTAATATTTTATTATTGCTAATATATCGAATGGGCATTTTTAGTATAAAAAGCGCAGAACAATCGATTAGTTATTTCCTATGAAAATCGTTTTTTCACAAAACGTTTTATTTCGAAAAAATTGATTATTTATTAGTGAGTAATCGATTATTTATGATTTTCTAATCTATTATTTATGATTGTCCAATTGATTATTTATGGCTGTGTAATCGATTATTTATGGCTGTGTAATCGATTATTTATGATTGATTAATCGATTATTTATGATTTTCTAATCTATTATTTATTACTGAGTAAACGATTATTTATTAGATACTGAGTAATCGATTATTTATGATTGATTAATCGATTATTTATGATTGATTAATCGATTATTTATGATTGACTAATCGATTATTTATGATTTAATAATCGATTATTTATGATTGTCTAACCGATTGTTTATTACTGAGTAATAGATTATTAATGATTGATTAATCGATTATTTATTACTGAGTAATAGTTAGGTTATTTATGATTGATTAATCGATTATTTATGATTGTGTAATCGATTATTTATTACCAAGTAATATATTACTTATGATTGATTAATTGTTTATTTTATGATTAAGTTATCAATTTTTTATTACTGAGTAATGGACTATTTATGATTTTCTAGTCGATTCTTTATTACTGAGTAATAGATTTTTAATGATTGATTAATCGATTACTTATGATTGTCTAATCGATTATTTATTACTGAGTAATAGATTATTAATGATTGATTAATCGATTACTTTTGATTGTCTAATCGATTATTTGTTACTGAGTAAAATATTACTTATGATTGTTTAACTGATTATTTATGATTGATTAATCGATTATTTATGATTGCCTATTTGATTATTTATTATTGTCTAATCGATTGTTTATCGATTATAATCGATTATTATAAATGGTGTCGCCTGTGTAGTAGTAACTGTCACCTGCATACTTTTAGCCGCCGCACAACTTGTAATGAATTGCAAATAAAATATTGATATGCAGGAATTTTCGTACTTCCACAACAACCCTCGTACAGTCAAATCGCCTTCTTTTAATACAAAAGGCTCAACTCTTTTAAATATCTTCAAATTGCTCGTGCTACTTTGACTAAAGTTCAGGGTTCTGATTCCTTAAATATATGTACGTATGTATGTAGTTATATATATTTTTTGAAATCCGAATCGTCTGTTTTCCGTTTATGATGCTTGGCGTTTCATGCTTTTTGGCGAGTAAAAATTGTTGTTTCCCTTATACAAAAACGAAGGATACAAATATTTTTTTTGTTGCTCAGCTTATTTCAAATGAATGAAATATGAAACACACACATGCACAGCAGTGTACATGATTGTGTCTGTTCTTAACTACTGCTGCACATAGTCCTATCATGAAAATGAGTTCATATTCCTTTATTCACTTCATAAAGCAATGTATTCCGTGTTTTTGTTTGCTTTTCTTTTTTGTGTGTCGTTGTGATGTGTGAAAATTATGATGGAGCCAGGTCATGTGTTTATTGTTTGTTTCGGTTTGTTGTTTTCTGTCATTTCTTTTTTTTTTTGTTTCTTTTCATTTTGAGTGCAGTTAGCAAAAGCGCAGACAGCAAAATTAATAGCACGCTTCAGGAAGTTGGAAGAATGCGAATTTTTTGGCTTAGTTATTTTGGGTTCGCATATGGCTGAGGCACTTTGTTTGTGTCAGACTGATTCCACTTCACACATGATCGTATATGCTAGAGATGCAGTTGTCTGAGTTTTCAATTTGAAATAAACATCAGCGCAATAGTTTGCCTTCTTTTTTTTTGTGCGAGACTACATTTTAATTATTGAAGTTATGGCTTCATGATTTAGAGAGAACTCTTTTTGTTCTTTTGGGTTGTTGACGAGCTTTAAAATACACTTCACCATAGACAGCTTTCATTGGAGATGTTTAAGTCAAGACCCCGACACTCAAATTCGGAACATCAAACACACTATCACGGACGGTAATTGGGCGGCGTATAAAAAATTGTTAAATAAAAGAAAAGAAATAATAGAAATAAAATAAAATAAAATAAAATAAAATAAAATAAAATAAAATAAAATAAAATAAAATAAAATAAAATAAAATAAAATAAAATAAAATAAAATAAAATAAAATAAAATAAAATAAAATATAATAAAATACAATACAATACAATAAAATAAAATAAAACAAAATAAAATAAGATACAAATTAATAAAAAAACATAAAATAAAAGGAAAAAATAAAATAAAATAAAATAAAACAAAATAAATAAAATAAAACAAAATAAAATAAGATACAAATTAATAAAAAAACATAAAATAAGAGGAAAAAATAAAATAAAATAAAAGAAAATACAATAAAATAACATAAAATAAAATAAAAAAAAATAAAAAAATAAACTAAACTAAACTAAAATAAAATAAAATAAAACAAAATAAATAAAATAAAACAAAATAAAATAAGATACAATTTAATAAAAAAACATAAAATAAGAGGAAAAAATAAAATAAAATAAAATAAAACAAAATAAATAAAATAAAACAAAATAAAATAAGATACAAATTAATAAAAAAACATAAAATAAAAGGAAAAAATTAAATTAAATAAAAAAAAATTAAATGAAATGAAATTAAATAAAATAAAATAAACTAATAACTAATAAATACAATACAATAAAATAAAATAAAATAAAATAAAATAAAATAAAATAAAATAAAATAAAATAAAATAAAATAAAATCAAATCAAATAAAATAAAATAAAATAAAATAAAATAAAATAAAATAAAATAAAATAAAATAAAATAAAATAAAATAAAATAAAATAAAATAAAATAAAATAAAATAAAATAAAATAAAATAAAATAAAATAAAATAAAATAAAATAAAATAAAATAAAATAAAATAAAATAAAATAAAATAAAATAAAATAAAATAAAATAAAATAAAATAAAATAAAATTAAATTAAATAAAATTAAATAAAATTAAATTAAATAAAATTAAATAAAATTAAATAAAATAAAAAAAAATAAAATAAAATAAAATAAAATAAAATAAAATAAAATAAAATAAAATAAAATAAAATACAATAAAATACAATAAAATAAAATAAAATAAAATTAAATAAAATAAAATACAATAAAATTAAATAAAATACAATTAAATAAAAAAACATAAAATAAAAGAAAAAAATAATTAAATAAAATGAAATAATAATACGTTCTTAAAAAAACATTTTACGTTTTCTGAGATACATAAGTACACTTGGAAAGAGTGAAGAGACTAACACGTTGGTAAAGACGATTCGGCGCAGAAGTAGTATGCTGTGACTGGGATTCGAATTCCTAGAATATAACTAAGAGAGTTCCGAAGCTATGTTCTTCGAAACTTGTAGTTGCAAATACTCACATCTAGGGAGTTAAAATTAAACTCTGCCTCACGTTACTCGAATGACCACACACCTTGTCAACTGCAGCAGTCAAGCTCCTTTCTGTCGTATTCGCGTCACTTTGCTCATTTTTCATGCTAAAGCCACATTACATATTCACAGCAACCCAAAAAAAGGAACAAAATAGAAGCAAACAGTAAAAAACGGAAGTGCCTACGACTTAACTGAAAAACTAACTGGTGGCTTTATCACAAACAGTTATTTTAGAGCGAGCATACACAAAAAGCAACGGTATAATGGTAAAGGTGATTACAAGGAAAGGGCGGTGGCAGTGATTTATGGGCGCTCAAATTTGCAGACATTTTGCGCTGATTTTGCTAGTTTGAAATGTGGATATACATATGTAGAATGCATTGAGAAAGCTAGCTCGCTAAAAATATACGAGTCGAAAGCATTGAGGATGGGGCAATGTGTGAGAGGGTCGCCAGGTGGGAGCGATGAAGCATAGTTAAAGGCGCATAAAGGTAGACAGGTAATACAAAAGGTAAAAAGGAAAAAAGAAAAGAAAGTTTGAGGAAATGAATGAAAATGTCGGCTTTCGTGAGCAAATAGTTCAGAATTAAAAATTGCAGGTTAGAAAGGTACACAAACATTTTTTTTTTTTTTTTTTTGCTTTTACAAAACGAAAAATGTAAAACCGAGTAAAGCGTGGAGGTTTAAAGTGGTCAGCGTTTATTTTGGGTGAAGTTATATAAAATAAGATGGATTGCGGCTTATTTTTAAATTTGAATAGGCATATCAAATCGTTGGCGTTTGGTTAGATTTAGGTTGCTGAGAGATTATTTCCTGGTGAGTAAATAATGTCTGAGCGAAACAAAACAAGATAAGCAGGCAAATCAGGCGAGCTCTACATGCTTGAGGCGATTTCAGTGTAGGTAAATGAGGATCTCATGGTTGTCCAGTCAGTGAAACTTAAAACAAATATGGTCTCGTTACGAGTTTTAGTGGGTATATTTGAGGAACTCTCTGTGGTGCGCTCAGTGTGGATCCGATATTGATTTGTTATAGCAAGAATAACATAGAGTTAACAGTTATTTTAAGATTTACAAGTGTTTCCTCGGGGACATTTAAAAAAGTCAACGGAAATAACGTCAATTGTCTTTAGTTCACATCGCAAACATCAATTGAATTAAGAGGTTTCACCAAAGTGATGCCGTGTAAATGTAATATTGAAAAGAGAAATAAAGTCAATTGAGAAATAAGGCCAATTGAGAAATAAAGTCAATTGAGAAATAAGGCCAATTGGGAAATAAGGTAAATTG
>OX608080.1:95416892-95629392 GCA_951509765.1 Sphenella marginata | reverse complement strand
CGCTACGACGTGCCTTTAGACAATACCCTACAAGACGCTGGTGATGTATGTATGCATCAGATTATTCATATTGCTGCTACAAATCTGATGGCCGATTTGTTCTTAGCCCGATTGTTTCGAAGCTTCCTTTAAAATGACGGCTCATGTGTAGGCCAGCTGTCTGGTAAGGTACTCAGCTGAGTATAAAAAGGGTCGAGAATTATGCCAGCAACAGTTTTCAATTGTAATTGGCGAACGACTTTTGCGAAGCGGTTTGCTTTTCCAGTGTTTAATAATGAAGCACACTCGTTTGCTGACAACTTGATTAAATGCCAGGAATTATGTAGTTGTTACTTTGAGTTTTTCAATTTTTTTTTCTTTTCTGCGAACCAGTGTTTCTGCCTTGTGGGTGGAGTGGTGACGTCTAAGTAGGTGTTTTCTTTGATTCCTTTACAACGGCATATTTGAAACAGTTTCAAGGAAGTGTGTGTTTTCTGAACTCTATCCGGAAGCTATAAGCTGGTGTTGTACTGAAATCACCTTTGGGAGAACTAGACATGCGTACCTCTCGACACGCTAAACAAGTCGTCAAGACGCCTTCTCAGCTCCGCGAAACTAAGGCCCAAACACCTTGGGCTGGGTAATCTAGTATCATAGTTCAATAGTCATTTTATATCAAATAGGAGGCTAATTTGTTCATCGTTTTATAAGAAGTCAGCATTTGTGAATTTCTAGACTTCAGCCTGTAAGCGATCAAAGGTATTTTAACTTTGTGATCTTCTACATTCCTCTCAAGAAGACCATAACCACGCGTTCGACAGCAGCAAATTCGAATAATCAAGCACCATCGGAATACATGCTTCTACTTTTTTCCAACCCTCTAAAACAAAAACAAACATACATGTTACATGTCGATACAGTATCTATGTGAATTCCCCTACTCTCAACGTCAAGAAATTAATTTTGCCAACTTCTTTGTCCACCGACGTAAGCAACCTTTTCCTTTTTAAAGGAAAGAAATGTATCACGCATTTGAAAGGGTTACTGTTTGCTTGCAATTGTAGAAGGACCAGCTTGTGAAAGCTCCAAAAAAGCGTAAACTCACACAACACAGTGAAATGGAAAAGAATGTAAAATGCACCACCAACGCAAATTGACTGAGAAATGTGCACAGCTGTACAATGACTTGACGCATTTAAACTCACTTGCTTTTGGTGGTGAATTGTGCGCTTTTGTTGTCTGACTTGCTTCTTATTTTCCAGCTCATTATATTTTTTTCCGTGCACATACTTATTTACTTAACTTACATGTAGTTATGGTTATTATTATTATTTGTCTTTCGCTACTTACATATGTATGTATTTATTATGCTACAACTTTTTGCAATATGATATCCTTTTTATAAAAATATACATACAAATGTACATACATACATACGTACATACATATATAAAATTAATATAATTTTTTTGTTTTTCATATTTTATGTTGGGTTGTGCATTTGAATGTGGTCCTAATGATGTTTATATTATCATCGCATTTCAATTTTATGCTCAATTGATTTTTGCAATTAATTACAGTAACAAATCCCATTCGTGTCCTGCATAATAAGAGGATTTTGTTTACAATAATAATAATGGTGGGCTTCCAACATTCGTGCGAAGTTTTAGATACTTGATATTTAGGACTGGCAACCGGGCCAATAGCAGCTTGCTTTAATGGTATACTTTGAAAGAAGAGTTGCTCATCCTCCACCATAAGAGTGCCTTCTAGCTCGGACACTTTTCATTATTTCCCCAGCCTAACCAGCGCAGTAGCTGGTTTGCACATGTTACAGGGTTTCAGAGTGATCGTGGCCCCAACAAGGGTCCATCGTTAAATCTTCGTCAGTGCACTATGTTTAGGTTCCAAGACAAAAAATCGCTTACCTAATCCTCAAACCACATAATAATACATACATATTTAGATCTAATTGGCACAATTGAACCGCAGAGATTGCTACTGACGATGCCAGTCTGACTTCAACAACCCATTCAGAATACAAACATATTTTAAGCAAACGCGTCCCATCCAAATCAATTGCGAATCATTATGCTGATTAGACCAAGAAATAGTATTAGCAAACAAGTGACTAAGGCTGATTCTTATTTGGGTGTCTATAGCATAGGTTGAATGAATGTCAACGACTTCAACGCTAAGCACTTTTGGCGAAACGAAGTTTGGCTTTGTTGTTGCCTCTTTTGTTTTTGATGACAAACAAGCCTTGCCCGCCAAACGGCTTCTCGTTTATACAAAAAAATTTATGATTAAATGCAAATTAAGTATTTAGTCACGTATAAAATTTAATCGCTTTGAATTGAATTATGAAAATTACTATTTCATTTAAACCATAACTTATGCAGTGGAAATTGAATAGTTTGAAACATTACTTAATTGAAATGTTAACTTAATTTGTTAAATAGTGAATATTAGAAATTAAATTCAACTTGATACAAAGAACTTAAATTTGGAAAACTTTTTTTTAACTATATTAATTTTTGTCTGATGCCACATACCCAAATGAAATGGTAGCAATGGACATGTAGTGCAGGGCAGTTTCGGATTCATATCCCGTAAAGGATTGCCACTTTCGAAAAGACTTCCCTAAAATCCTTTGGGGAAAAATGCCGAAAACGCTTGTTGTTGTTGTTTTTAAAAATGACGGTTTTGGGGTGTGAAGTCGAATTGAAAATCCTTACGAAATATGAATCCTGTACGCTTCTGTGCTCCCTTACGGTACTTCCCGAATGTCGTGGTACCGATTTTGTGGCACCAGTGGAATGTTTTAGGCCATGTCATCCGTAAAAAGGGAAAAGATGGATAATGAGAAACATCATATCCGGAGATAAAGTTGCACGTCGTTATGTTTGTGCATATTAGTCACCTCTTCCGACCGGTATACATACCTCGGGCATATTCTAAGCCCCTTACCCGCAAGGGGTAATGGGTTGCTTTTAGTACAACATAACAGTGGAGAGGATAGTCACAATGCGGGGTCACCATGGCTCAAGATATTTTTGTTGTATAGTAGTACATACTATCTAAACATGTTCATATGTACATATGTATGTATGTATGTACACTCGTGGTTGCAGGTTGAATATGGTTATACTGAGTTAACAGCCCTTGGTAAAGTACAACCTTGGGACATTCTGGTACGTCTTGGAAATTTGACACTATAGACGTAGTGCGTATATGGGTTGGGTTCGGTCCGTACTTTCTGGAGAAGTTTTGCGAATGATGTATGTACATTTTTGTTTGAGAGCACTACGATATTTCTTTGGTGGTTCTCCACCTCATTATAAGCTCGTCGATTTGTTAATTTATCATGTCAGGTAGTTACTATTAACTCTAATGCTTGGATTTCCAGTTTGGAAATTATTTAATAAAGCATATTAAAAACTCTTTGTATACGAACCTTATTCGGGGCGTTGAAAATGGCCAATCCTTATTCCAAACAGTTAGGAGAGTGCAGATGTTCTTTGGGCAAACACAGAAAAAATGGCATTCAGGTTAGCATAAATATGTACATACATGTTACATTAAACGGTGTAGAACAGATTACCAAAATCAACACACAATTGGATGGCTGATGTATGTTTGGAACTTGGGAGCCATTGGTTTAATCAAAATTTACACAACAGCTGAGTAATACAGCTAGCAGCATATAATGTTGCATTTAAAACTCAGCCGAACTGGTTTTCATTGAATTCATTTTATTTAAACTTGCTCGGTGCATATGTCTTTCACAACATCACTTTGTTGGTTAGCCACCCACGCGCGTTTGCGACACCACCCCGCCTCTTGACTATGCACTTGGATGTTTGAGGAGAAAAGGCGTTAACGACAAATTGGAATGAAAAACCCGTTCGATCACTTTATTAATAGTATAACCCACTAGAAACTAAGAAATTCCAAACTTTAACTACATCGGTTTTGGATTCAGACACTGCAAATGGTAAATACAAAGGCGATGCACAAACAAAACACAGACTTTGCTGTCGGCGTCAACGTTGCGTTGCGTTGCAGTGGCGCCTCTATGCCGGCAAACCACGAAAAGCTAAACACACAAACAATTTAAAGCATCGGTCAAATGGTGTTATTTTCACAATTCTCGTGCTCTTTCTTAAATTTTTCATTCATTTATAAACGTTTATGCAACTTTTAATTAAAACAGCTTTTGTTAACAATCAATTACAAAATATTTAAGAGACTGCACCATGATAACTCATATGTAAACAAATCGATTTTTGTGAGCAAGCGCTCACACACACAAACACGTATGAAACAATTGCTACAAATCTCCAATTGGAAAAGCCGCCTCACTCCACTTATTGGAAAAGTTGAATTTCTTGTTTTTTAACGCCCACGTGCGTGCTTTCTTGTAGTATTTACACTTTTTTGCATTTTCTTAACACGAAATATTTATTTAAACTACTTTTCCCTTTATTATTCGGTATATTTTTGTTAAAAACACGAAAATTTACAAGAGAACAAATGAAAACGACACAAAAATTCACGACGCGACTTCCTAAACTGACATTTCTTGGGAACAGTTTGCTAACATTTGCTTGTTGTGACATTTGTATGTACTTGCCAAAGGGAGTTTGCGTAAGTGCGAGCAGGATGAACAGTGTGATGCGCCGGAGTGGCTGTAAAGTGTTTACTTTAACATCAGTGGCATTAAAACTGTTGGCTGTCAGTGGTTTATAGTGCTGCCAGAAAATTGAATTTGATTTGTTTAAATTTTAAAAACTTTAAATTTAAAACAAAACTTCAGCGAAATTTTATCGTTTTCATAACGCCATGTTATCATGAGGTAAAACGTAAGCATTCATTGGAAAATTTGTCAGAAACGTATGAATTCACCAAAGACTTTGTTTTCAATATATTTGTTTTGGGCATACTCAACAGTTGCGTTCCAGTTTGCTGACCTGGGTCGGGTCACGGTCATAATTTAACAGAAACGATGCGGGTCAGCTGCATGAGAGTTGTTTTTGTAAATAAGTGTGTATACATATGCATGTTTGTGCTACTAAGCAAATAAGGGTTGGCTGTCAAAAAATCTACTACAAAAAAAATCTACTACTACGGATCAGAAACTGACCCAGAAAAATATCAAGATCACAGCGTTGTTGTTGCATTTACATGCAAAATTTTATACAGGTCTGGGTTTGTGTTTAACTGGAACACGCCAAATATGTCTGTCCCGTGAGTGCGATTTAGACGCTGTTGTTGTTGTTGTTGTTTTTGCTTAATGCAAAAAGAAATTTTTGATTCTTGATGTCGCCTTTAATAAGATGTTATTGTTTAATGGATGGCATACAAGTAAAATCGAAATAAAATTATTGTTATTAGCCCAATGACCTGAAGATTCTGGCATTTAGCTTAGCGTACATTAAAATATTTAGGGCCACTTTCATAAAAGCCAGTTAAGCCTAATCGCTGATTAATTTGACAGCTAACCGTACAAAATACGTCAATTAAACTCCGGTTAGCGGCTACCAGCTTTATGAAAGTGGCCCTTAAAATGTTTACTGAGAAAGTTCTAGCTTACACAAAACACTTGCAGCGAGTGGTGCATTTTGTCATTTCATTGACAGAGAGAGTACAAGCTTTTACTGTGAGAATTCCACTCCGTAAAAATTGTAAGTGAATAACAGCTGATCGTGACAAGGGAAAGCAAGAACAATAATTAAAAAATGTTAACTTTTAACCAATCAAAATGGCAACAGCTGCTTTTGCTGCAACTTTTACTGAGAGTTTTACATCATTCTCATTTTATTTACACATTTTTCAAGTTTTGTACGCGAACTAAGGTAGTGTTTTAAAAATTCAGCTTAGGCTGTGTGCCAATCGGTTGAAAATTCTGACAACTGTGAATGTGTACACATGTATGCATTCGGTATTGCCACTCATATTAATTCAAATGAATTTATATGCCAATACATTATTAAACGGTAAAATATAGTTTAAAGCCAAAAATATCAAATATAATGGCAGAAAAAATACGTAAATTTACATTTCATTCCCAGATTATTTGCTTTCGCTTGTACTTTTTTCAGATGTCAAAATTTACAACTGTCAAAATTTCCCATTTCATTTGGTACAGCAAAATGGAAAATTTTTGTACACCATAGAAAATTTGTTCACCTCATTTTTCCTCTGAGTAAAAAGTTACCGATTGGCACACAGCCTTAGTGCCTGTTTATTGATGGCAGCACCGCACCGCTTGCTTCAGTAAAAAGTGTTCCCACTGCAAGGTTGTTACCAGACGAAATAAAAAAGAAATGCAAACGTTTTGTTTTGATCCTTGCCGGCTTGAGGTCAGTTAAAATAAAATAAAATAAAATAAAATAAAATAAAATAAATTAAAATAAAATAAAATAAAATAAAATAAAATAAAATAAAATAAAATAAAATAAAATAAAATAAAATAAAATAAAATAAAATAAAATAAAATAAAATAAAATAAAATAAAATAAAATAAAATAAAATAAAATAAAATAAAATAAAATAAAATAAAATAAAATAAAATAAAATAAAATAAAATAAAATAATATAAAATAAAATAAAATAATATAAAATAAAATAAAATAAAATAAAATAAAATAAAATAATATAAATTAAAATGAATTGAAATAAAATAATATGAAACAAAAAAAAGAACAATAAAAACGTAATATGAAATGAAAGCAATAAAATAAATTTTTTTGTTTGAATTTTTAGCACTGGGAAGCTCTAGTTTAAATTAATTTGCAATGTGGTCTGCCGTGGAATGAAAACGATTTTTTTTCGCGGCATGATTGGCATGTGTGTATGAAAATTATTTTATTTAAAAAGTAACTGTCAAGTAAACTGTTTATTAACAGTTTCTAACCACAAAGCATTTAGTATTTTTTGCTTGTAATTTACGTATTTACATAGTTGGAAAAATGTCAGATTTGCGTCAGCTTAAATCATTAAATAATTAAATACAAATTTACTATATTTTTAGTAAAACGTTTTGCATGTAAAAAATAGTCGACCCTGTAGGGAATTCATTCGAACTAGCTCTTTGGAACTCGGCCAATATTGTCGGGGAGGCATAACGATTACTAAAGAAAGAAAGAAGGCGGAGAAGTACTTTAAATAGGCTGTTTTTTCGTACAAAATGTATACAAATTAGATTTATTGGTAGCTCCCCGGTTAAAATGTGGTTAATCCACTTTAGTTTCATATCGAATTTAGCTAGAATTCCATTGAGGAATATACTACAGTGTGAATGTGCATTTTATTTATGCTTTTTATAGATGTTGGAAAGTATACGAGTATGTATATATTTTTTCTTTTGAAATAAATTATTTTTAATTGTTTCTGGTAGTTGGTCGGAAACGTCTAAGTGTTTGTTGTTAATGTTTTTATAATTTATTTTTGAGTACATTTCATGCAAACTAAATTTTATTTGATTTACTTTTATGATGGTAAGCACCCAGTAGGAAAAAGTTGCAGAACGCTATGCACATGATAGAAGTTAAACTTCTCGAATTTTCAAGTAGGAATATAAGATTTAAGATGAAAAAAGTACAGGAAGAATGAAAAGACTCACCGCTGCTATACTCAAGTAATTTCAACTAGGCACATATTACAAACAGATTCTCATACAATTTTTCTGTAGCATATTTTTAGGTGCTAGGACTTTTACCATGAAAGAAATCGTGTGACAAGTCCCTAAAGCGACTGAACCGAGGTTAATAAGTGGCCATAATTCAATATACATAGGCAAAATCTTATTTGTGAAGCATACTTAAAGGAGTGTTAGTTAATTTCAGCTTTTATAGCATACTTGTAGGAGTTTAAATTACCCGTTTGAGTAGAAAGTAGATTAGTCCTTTCATTCCTGCACAAACAAATGTGAACAGTCCAGCATTCTTTGCAAAGTGACAATATTTTCTTGACCTTTTTCCCACTTTTCAAAAACGTTCTCCATCACAGATATGGTATAGAAAATGTTTGAAACATTTCTCTTGGGTATACCTGTACAAAACTTTTTGCTTTCAAATAAGTGTACATATGTATGCATTATACACGTGTATTACTTCCCACCAGGAATTTTCGTTAGGTCCTACTTGTGTTATTCATTCCAGCATGCATGATTTTGTTAGGTTCATCGCAGGTGCTGCTAAAATGTGTTAGCTGGTCATGACATTTTTGAGTATCTCATTTTCCACCTTACTATAGCAGCTTAAAGTAGGAGAAGCCGAAGTTATCAGATGACAAAGTAAGGCTGTGAGCAGCTACGAATTCAGGATCTTTAGGAAGATGTCGGATACAAAAGCAGTAGCAAATATGATTGCGAAAAATGATTTTTTTAAACCTGATTTCAGTGATAAAAAGGGTCGTAAGCGCTAATGTTATAAACAAAAAATTACGCGTGTGGTCAGAGCTACTGACGAGTACATGAAACTGGCAGCTGTGAAGTGAGGTCTGCTGCCATTTTCAGGTATGAAGGAGTTATATACTGAGCTGGTTCGTATACTCAGTATCTTACCTTCCTTCCACCTAACGTATGTATCATAACAACCAAATGAAAAAGGCAGCTATATTAGCATGTACGCACGATTATTTCCGAACGATCACTCTTCATTCCTTTTTGTACTATACAAAGTCATTCATGCGAAGGCGGCCATCGCCGTGCGTTAGTCATGGGGAAAAGTCATGGAAGTTGTTATGCTCCGCTGGTGAAGAGTAAGGCTGAAAGTATTCATGATTTCCACCTTCGGTGGCCTACTGGGTTAAATACATATATGTATGTATATGCTCTCGAGTGAATTGGTAGATTTGTTTGTTCCGAGGTTCATTTATTATTTTGTTGACACTTATTCCATTTAATTTGTATCAGTTAACCAAATATTTGCGCTTTTTGTTTCACAACATATACATACCCAGCAAAAAATACGATTAGTCTAGGAGCAGTACGAGACGTGGCGCAAAGGAGGATGCGCCTAGTAAAAGTAATTCATGTTTCATCATATGTATATGTATGTACATACATATGTACATTTGCACATTAGACTGGGCAAACAAATTTTATATTTTTTTCGAAAATTTGTTTGCTCTACGGAAATCTGCATTGATTGAAAAAAATTTGAGCGAAACCTATATAAATCACATCTAATCACTCCTTTTTGAGTTTTATTTATTTAGTCGCAAGTAAAACTTATTCCTTGAGCGATATTTTATTCCTCAAAAATTAAAATTAAATGTTGAGTTTTAAATTTTTTCATCGGTCGAAAATTTTTTTTATATGAAAAGATATGAGAAACGGTTTAATGTTACGAAAAACCTCACAGCTCTATTAACAGTTTGTTTTAATAAAATATCTTTTTTTTAATTAAAATTTTTTTAATTAATAAAAATTTTTTTTATTTTTTTTTCAAGCCCCAAAGCTCTATTCAAAATTTTTGCAGAAATACTTTTATATTTTTTTTCTTAGTATTTTTTTAAATTTGTTTCATTTAAATTTTTTTTTTATTTTTATGTTTAAAACCTCAAAGTTTTTGGAAAAATATATTTTTTTTATAAATTTAAAATTTAAATTTTATTTTTTTTTTAAGATTCAATATTATTGAAAACCTCAAAAAGTTCAATTCTCCGTTTCTGGAAAAATTTATTTTTAATTAAATTTTGTTTTGTACATTTTTTTTATTCCACTTCCGTTTTTTCTATTTTAATTATTGTTTTTTGTATACATTTTAAATGTAAATGCAACAACAACGATATTTATTACATATATTTTTTTATTCATTCGGAAAGTATTATCAATTAAATTTAAAAAAAAAAAAAAACCTTTTTTTTGCCCAAGTCTAATGTATACAGCCATATATGCCGTTAAATAATGGGTTTACATATTCGGTTGCTAAGTTCTTATAAACATGCTTGGCGCGTTTAATATGCTGTTGATGACGTTACATAAGTTGACGCTGCACCGGCAAACAACGACCTTACCACGCGCCTACGTTACAGATGGCAAAATTATTTTACGCTAATGTTAAAAATTTGAATATTTTACAGTTAACAAGTGTTTTGGTGTTGGTGAATAATTTTACAAAAACAAGCAAAAAAGAAAAAAAACACACAAAATTCTTTCGTGCATAAAAAAAAATGTATTAAAAACATGAATGGGGAGTTCCGTGTCAATGACAAAACAGCTGTATGAAATGCAAAGACAGATCCACATGTGTATATTAGGGTGGGTTCAGAATGAAGGAAGATTCGATACATTTTCAACTGGGATGGGTAATTTTTAAATTGAATGAGCTGAAATAAAATGTTTTTCTACCAAATTCTAAGATATAAAAATTAGTCGAAAATATGTATGTGCTTATTTAAGGGTTCACATTAATATCAATATCATAGCAAGCAACGCACTTGGGTATAACTATAAAAGAATGACTTTCAATTTACAGAAAAAAATTTGCTCATAAAATGTAACAACCCTCTCAGTTGCCCGTATTTCTTCACGATCCACCCTAATCCCTTTTCTGCTCTGCCTTTCCTTTGTAATATTTTAATTCAAAAACCATTTGAAGGGATGTTGTATGTATGTATGTGTGTGACTCTGCGCACGTGAAAGTTGATGAGTATGGAGAAACAGACATAACTCAACACACCTTGATAATTTCGGCATACCTTGCAACTACCCAATTTGTTTTCAATGCTTCAGTACATATACTTATAGTATTTACATACATATGTACATATATAGGTATGTATGTAGTCGCGTTATCCAAAGCAAGGAGTAAGTCACCCCAGTAGGAATTGTCACTTGGTGCTATTTCGATTTCAAAGTCCGAACAATAAAACATAGCACCCCCGCACTTTATTTTCTTGTTTTGGGAATTAAAAATCATATCCAACTTAAATATAATTACATCAATTTGCGGTTGAATAATTTTTCAAAAATTTGTTTTCAAATTGAGTGTCATTGGGCGTCACTTTCAGGTATTGCCTGAATTTTTTTCCATATGGTAACTCTGTTAAACATTTTAAACATCTTCAACGTGTATGGCAATGCTGGTCAATCATATGTATGTTAAATTTCAGGAAAGTACACAATTTTAAAATAAAATAAAATGTAAAATATGTGGTTGTGCTTTCGAACATTTCAATGAAAAGAATTGCAATACTATTGAATGCCATAAAACCAAAAATTTTAAAGTGAGGTTAGGCAGGTGCTGTGTGGTTTTTTTAATTTGAATCTTATTGGAGATTGTTGTTCGAATTCGGATTGATACAAAAGAGCTGTTCAAGTGGAGAATTAAGATTATTTACGCATAAAAAATTTGTCGTTTTGGTGTTCCAAAATTGAAATTAAACATTGAAAATTTAAAAAAGAGTTGAATTTCTATTTTATCTCAAATTAAATTCTAACAAAATGGTGGCCAGCTCGGTGCACCAGAAACAACTATCGTTTTGCTAACAATTGCTAAACGTCATACGAAATTCAAACGCTTTCCTATTGGGTATGTGCATGCCTATGCAGGGATGCATGTAAGTGCTTTGGTATTTTTATCTGATTTCAAACTTTGTATAGGCGTTCACAGCAGGAGTTGTTGCAACTTTGTGTTTTAATTGCAATGCTTATCTTATAATGTTTACCACAACGATAATATTTTTATAGAATAAAATTGTGGCAAATTGTTGCACAAGAAAAGTTAAGTAGCTAAAATCAACTATGTAAGTTTATTGAAAAAAAAAAAAAAACCTTAACGTTGAGTGTGTTATTGCATGAGAAGTTGAATGGAACGGAATAAAATGATTTGAATTTCGTTATAATTCGGAAGAATCTACTAACACGAAAAATATCATCCTTCCTAAAGGTTATTGTAAGAGCCTTATTTTAGTAGCCGTAATTTATTACCTTGTTTAAACGTTTAAAGAAATGGAACAGACATATTTATCAAGTGCTTATACGAACACACTTTAATCGATAGCACAGAAATCGACATTTCGAAACAGCTGTGAGTTTCTTGAGAAGTGTGTATAAAAAACACGTGAATTATTTTGCCCAAATTAAAAGCAACAAAATTAGTATATTTAAAAATGTATATCTATTATAAAATATAAATAAAATAGAGAAAACGAACCGCGTGCTTTAAGTCAGCTGTTTTTTCAATTCGCTTAAAATATGAAAGGTGTTTTTACACTCTGTCAATGCGTATGGAGATATTAACGACCGATTTGAAAATAAGTTTTAGTCAAGACGTACAACGTGAAAACGACGTATGCATGCATATAAACATGGTATATGATTAAGTTCAACTCAAAAAATCTAACAGTCTTTCGGTAGCCCAAAAACCCGTCAGGTTATCTGCGAAAATAATGTATCTACCAGAAATATATGAAGGGCTCAGAACTAAAAGGATCTAAGTGACTCTGAAATTGCCTTTTGAAAATTCTTTACAAATATGGGTATAGCTTAATTTCAAAAAAAATGTTACTTAGATCCTTTTGGTTCTGAGCCCTTCATAACTAAATAATATTTATAAGATCTGAATATTGTTGAGGTCAATCGCACATTATTAGTGCACCTTTCATAAAAGCCGGTAACTACTAACTGGAGTTTAATTGACGTATTTTGTACTGTTAGCTGTCAATTTAGCCGCCGATTAGGCTTAACGGCTTTTATGAAAGTGACACTTAGAGCAGTGTGAACATGTAGCATTTGACAAACGTAGGTATGCGAGTTTCGAGGGATTGATTAATGGACTGTAGGCTATGGCTATGATTTATTACTTTCGTTGAGACAATAGCCTAAACAGGAAAATGTGATGATAACGATGTATAAACTGAAATTCCATTGGTTTATTAGAATGTCACAACTGAGTTGAAAAAAGAGGCAACACCTTTTTACGATGTCTTTTCGCTTCAAGCAGACAATCAAAAGTCAGGACTTTGCGAGATAAACAGAATTAAGTTACTGTGGTTTTTTTTGGGAGTGGACTAGAAATAATAGTCCTTAGCGAGTTATGAGCACAATACGCTCCGGTACTCCGTTCCAGTACTGCACAACTATCGTAATAGCGATTTGGTATGCCTTTTAATATTCTAGGTTATGTCAACTCTGTATGTAAGCACAAGCACGCTTAAATACCCCCTTTTATACCTGTATAGATTTATCATACTTAAAATTTGTTTTTTTTCTATATCCATAACAATGCATACAACCGTAAATATTTCGAAAAAAAAAAAAACCGTATTATTTTGAGGTTATGACAATAACCGTAACACAAATCCCTAAACAATCCAAACATCAAAATAGGATTTGAGCAAAAGGCGAAAAAAAGAGAAAACTATTTTCCAACACCAAAAAAACAACAAAGCAAGAAAAGAACCACAACAACAACAGCCTGTGTGCTACACATAAGTAAGTCCATGAGTTCAACTGCAATATTCCACAGTTCTAAACATGTATCTATGCACATTTATTTATTTTATTGTTCTTGCTTTATGTTGTTACGCAACTTACCGCATTATAAATTATATATTTGTATGAGAATTCGCTCAATCTCATTGCAAAAGCCAGTGTGAGGCAAAGAAGGTGACAAACATGGTTGCCACTGCGTTCAAATTCAGAACAAAATGGACCTTTTTTAAACTTAGGTCTGCTAACCTTTCTGCTGGTTTTTTGCCTACTGTCAAAAATTATTTTCCTTATATTCTTAGTTGCGGCCCTTTTTTTTTGTGTGTTTGGTACGGAGAAGCAAAAAAGTCATGTGGCAACAATGGTGAAAATGCAACAATGTTGAGAAGGTTCAAGTATTATAGCTCCCCAACAAATCTCACGCCATGGGACAACAACAGTCACGCTCATGCAAAGCGTATAAGTTGAGAAAATCTTATTAGATTTTGCTACATTTTCGTAAACTTAGTGGTCATACTAGTACATGGATTTGTGAGTGTGTGTGTGTGTGTTTGTTTGTCCATTCATGTGCGTCTCTGACTATGAAAACTTTTCTCATACAATTTTAAAAAATAAAATTTTTTTTTTGCTTCGCATTCTACTGTTCACTCAAGCCATGGCTTTAGACACCAAATCACCAAGGAATGATGCGAACATGTTGCATGACAAACACAGTTACAAACATAACCCGATAAAAAAGAGTGTGACTAATATCTAAAGAGAGTGATTCGCG
Organism: Sphenella marginata; assembly: GCA_951509765.1. Classification (NCBI taxonomy): domain Eukaryota; kingdom Metazoa; phylum Arthropoda; class Insecta; order Diptera; family Tephritidae; genus Sphenella; species Sphenella marginata. The sequence continues at coordinate 95,615,197 of OX608080.1, read as the reverse complement.
TTTAATGTTTTTAGTCTCTAGGTAGCTGAAGTTCTATATAAATACATACATAAGTGAATTTTTATTTGTGTAGCATACTTATAGGGGTGTAGGCAAATTTAAATTTTTGTAGCATACTTACAGGAGTTAAAAAAATCCCCTTTTGGGGTGAAAGTGCATTAGTCTTGTTCGGATTTAAAAGGGTACCATTGGTCTCTCCATGGGACATGCTCAAACACAGGTGAACAACTCACTCCACATAAAGTGATCAGAACTGATCTTAATATTATTCTCCTCTGCGACTCATCCTGCATGCATCCTCGACTAATCTCATTTTTTACAGGGCAGAATATGCAAATACAACTATCTATCCATGCTTGTGTGACCTTTAGTTTTCTTTGTGTGCAGTTGTGTGGAAGATCTTGCAGCATTTCTATTGCTCTGCTTGTTGGTTTATGTTTTGAAATCGTTTTTTTTTTTTTTGGTAGTTTTTGCTATGTTATCTTGTTGTTGTTGTTGCTGCTTATTTGCATTGGTGTGTGCGCCATGAAAAACTGTACATGAAGGACAACATACTCATCCACCACATAAATATGTATGTACATGCTAACAACCTTAATAATACGCACATATGATTTTCTAGTAAAAGCTCACAAGAGCCTCAGAAGCTCGTATGCTTAGGCTCAACAGTAGCAGCAGCAACAACAACAACAATAATAAAGAGAGCTCATTGCAAACGTAGCATCATTAAGTCACATTCATTCACGAGCTTAACCTCTTGGTATAGGACAACCATACATAAAAGTTATACAATTTTTACGAGAGCTCCAGAATAACTCACAATAAAGGACTCACAGGAACTTTTAATGAATTAGAGTTCGATTTTTTCATATGCATAAATTTTTATGATCAGTGATAAATTAGCTGATAAGTACACAAATGTTTTGATAAGATTGAACAACAGCGGCAGAGAGATCTTAACACAGTTCTGATGCCTTTCTACCTAAAAGCTGAGTATCAGTTGATTTATCACCAATCAAACAGCTGTTCGGTAGGTATGTTCGAGTAATGCTTCAATTACCCACCGACGCAAGCACGTAGTACGTGTCAGCTGACACGACCTGTCTTATGAGAGCGCCATGTAAGTGATTACTCAACGACGTACGTGTACGTGAACGTAACGTAGAAATCAAACTACTTTTGATTTTTTACGTATGAACGTGTCAGCTGATTCCTTGCTCATACGACAGTGTTGCTTACTCACATTTTCGTATGCTCTTTTTAGATGGTTTTTAGTTGTTTTACAAAAATACCTTTTCAATTATGGTAATAATATTGAAAAAACCCAAAATAAATTTTGTTGAAAATTGATTTCAAATAAATTGACTAATTATTATTTTTTTTATGTCAGTTTCGGTCTTATATACAATGAAAAATACTCGATTAAAATATACATGTTTTTGGTAGCATGCATGAAAAGCGATCAATGGCAACATTGTATTAGATGTAAACAAAAGCAAATGGCTGATTTCTGCGTTAACATCACGGGCATAAAAGTTCGCCCAAAAGTACGTACGTACGTTATACGTACACGTACGTTACACGTCGGTGGGTAATTCAGCTATAAGAATTCGACTGCGAATCTCTTCTCTCGCCAGCATAACTTACACTCAACTGAGTATGTAATTCATATACCTACTCTTTTTTAAAGTTCTCTATCATGAGTGTTGTTTTGCGCTCAATAAGCAACCGACCTTTGTCTTTATTGAACTACGCTTTAGGTAACCATCTCAAAACACTAACATCTACATATATAATATATAGTTATTTGTGTTTGTTTTGAAAGAAAGATTAAATGGTGTGGTTACCTTGAATGCAACAACGGTCGCTATGGTAACATCAAAAGCAGCGTTACCAATTACAGCAATTTCTGTGTATTTATGTAAGTAGCAAAGGCTCAAAACACTTTAGACCCATTCAGCAACAAGGCGCCTACATTCAAGTGCATTCAATGCCATCAAGTTGCCTGTACAGAACTATTTAAATTTATTTGCCTATATGCATATCTTTGGCTGCATGTGTGTGTGCGTAGATTGGACGGAGCCAAACAAAAAATTTGTTTTTTTCAAATTAGCTAAATATTATAGTGTAAAAATTTTTGGCATTTATGTTAATTTACAGAGGTCTAGAATTGGTAATTTCGAATTTGTTTTGGCTAACCTCGCTATTTGTTTATAACTGTCAAATCCCTGTGGTGAAACAGCCCTGCCTAGGATGCGTTTGAGATGAGTCGCAAAGGCGGATGCTATTCAGTTCCAATTCTGATCACTTTGTATGGGCTGGATTACTCGTATATATTATTTCCCTAAAAATCATCTAACGGTAAAAAACTGGTTAAACAGTGAGTGGTTCTAACCAAAAAAGTAGTTAGTTCTTTTTGGAAGATGTTCACTTTTTAACCGTGGTGAAATTGATTGACCGTGTTAGGCTTGATTATGTATTTATATAGCGTATATATGCTGCCAACCAAAAGTGGGTAAAAATATGGTTAAAAGTAAGGCGTTCTAACTAAAAAATTGGGTACGTTTTTTCCGAGAGGTTGACTTTTAGGCATGATGAAAATTATTTTCTATTATGGGCAAAAAACTAGTTAAACAGTGAGTGGTTCTAACCAAAAACGGAAGTTATTTTTTTTTGAAAGATTTTTACTTTTTAGCCATGGTGAAATTACTTCTTCGTGTAAGGCGTGATTATCCATGATAGGTAGCGTTCATAGTTCTGCCAGACCACAAGTGGGTAAAAATCTGGTTAAATTTTCTTGTTAACTATTGCTTTTTTTCTTTTCCGTATATATGTATGTGAGGTTTGTAAATTTTATAGGTATATAAAATCAATACAATTCCAACAAAAAAATTTTTTTTTTGTCCACGTCTAATGTTTAATGTATGTAGTATTTTTGCTCAATTAAACTATTTTATGCTTACTCTAATGTGTATATTAAAATGCAGAAATGTATTAAATTTTATAAAGTTAGTAGGCCAGTTAAGAAGCTATGAGTGCTCGATATTACTTTTAGGAGAGCCATTGAGCTCATGAACATGCAAATAAATGAATGAATAAACCAATGAAGCTTAAACCAAATTGTCTGAAACTGAATGCTCTACACAACCTTGACCGACTCAAACTGTGGAAATTTAAAAGGGCAGTTACACATTAGTTAAAGAGGAGGCACAACCTTAAAATAATCTATACCCATACTCTATAGTTATATTCGAAAGAAAATTTGTTCACTTTCGAGTGATTCGTAATTTGTAAGAAATGTTCGAGTAGAATGCATTCGTTGTACGAGTTTCATGCTGTTCCCTTCGATCCAAATGAACTATCCCTCTTTCGATTGTTGACAATTTGGTACTCACTAATTCGAAAACTTATGCCAAAATGGTCGAAAGTTACAAAGTTCTGTTCGACAAAAATTTAGAAAACGGAAATTCATAACAATTTATTTTCTAATAATTATAATAAAACATTTAGTCTTCATCTTCATCAAGAAATTAAGAATTTTAGACCTACATAATTCAATCTCTCCCATCCACATTTTCAAATTTTTTTTTTTGTTACGCGCAACTCATTCTTTATCCAGATATTTACCCATAGTTGGTTGACAGGGAAGTCAGCAAGTAACGGCAATTAAGCGTCTCGAACACGTTTTATAGCTACGGCAATAATGGTTTTCAGCGCAAATGGACTATGTTTACGGTCTGTCATTTAAAAAAGCTGTGCTTAGCACAAAAACACAGAAATATTAAAGGCAATTTTGAATTTAAAATGAAGTTGGGGGTATACATTCTTGTGGGAAAATGAAGGCCTCAAATTTTCATTAAAATACTTTCACATACAAGTGGGAACAAATTTAATATAGTTTTTGAGATATGCTCAGCTAAGTATTAAAAGGGAACTGAGACTTGCATTGAAGCCGAAAGCGCAAATACAACGGAAATGGTACTTTAACTAAAGCAGAAAAAGGAACTTGAAGCTGGAACTGAAACCGAACCAGAAGCTAGAACATTTAACAGCTCTGAAAATCTAGGCGAAAATGAAATTTGTAGTGGGACCGATATCAAAACTAGAAAAACTAACCCAACCATAAACTAGAGCCGAACGAAAATAAAAATTGAAAAAAAAAAGTGGAATCGAAACCTAACTGAAAGTAAATGGAAACGAAAACGATATTGAACAGGCACCAAAAAAAAAATTTAACTGTAAGTTAAGCCGATACCTAAAATGGAAGCAAACTCAAACGAAAAAGTAAAACCAAAATCAGAATGGAAAGTAATCATATGAAAGAAATCACATGATTTCGCATAAATTATTTCTAGTCAAACTTAATACCATTCAAATATTATTTAACACTGCAAATTTTTAGAAAATATTTATTGTCTGTTCAAATGTATAATTTAAAATTTTCGGACTAGTTTGAGATGAGTGAAAAAATTTTTGTTCTACACCAGACCAGAAAGTCTAGTGTTTCAATGCGGTGTATGAATCAGGATCAGGCGCGTAGCCAGAAAAAAAATTTCGGGGGGGTTTTGGCCAAAGTGTCAGTAAATAAGAATTACCTGTAAATACCCACATATGTACATATTTATATTTTTACATATTACATACATATTTATACTTATATTTATTTGAAATTTTCCTCTTTCTACACGGCTAAAAACTTTACACAATTTTTAAAACTTTTTGGTAGTAAATTCCAAACCTTTCAATTACCGACACAAATTCTAAATTTCTGGGATAAACAAAAATACAACAAAAGTCGTATACGCAGCGAATATGTGCACTTTTCGCACAAAATTCATGAGTGCGCCGAAACTCAGTAGGTAGAGCGTTGCGCACTGATTTGGCGCACGTCGGTTCGAGTCCAAACATTTAAAAAAAAATAAAAAATTGTTAACATTTTCGGTTTAAAATTTAAATAATTTTTATTAGGCGCATTTCTATGACAACCGGCGTAAATTTAATTCTAAACCAAATTTGGTCATACACCTAGACCAGTATGTCTGCGTTCAAAGGGTTTTTTTGGAATATCCAGTAAAATTAACTTCTTTAGACTAATTTCATTATGAATTATAGTATGTGTAAATACACAATAAAAATACTTCAACTCAAAGTTAAGAACTTTGTGGAAAACTCATGAAAATTCAAGAAAACTCGAAAAAATTTCATCAAAATTTCTAAATTTCAGGTAAAATTTGATTATTTTCGAGTTTGCAGTTTTGTAGTCCGTTAAATTGTCAAGAGCCGACCAAGAGCATTTTCTTCAATATAAAAATATTACGCTTATAAATTTGTATGGAAGATAATGCACTTGGCTAGAAATTGCCAAAAATCGAGTTATTCTTCTAGCGGCTTAAGATTGGTATCTTTGCTCACTTTAATTGAACGGGCCACAAAACTGCATACTCGAAAAAACTCTAAAAAATTTTACTAAAAATTTAGAAATTTTGATGAACATTTTTCGAGTTTTCTTGAATTTTCATGAATTTTCCACAAAGTTCTTAACTTTGAGTTGCAGTATTTTTATTGTGTTTTTGCACATTCTTTCATACAAAAATAATTAAATTAGTCAAAGGAAGTTAATCTTACTGGAAATTCCAAACAGCACTTTGAACGCAGACATACTGGTCTAGGTGTATATGTAGCCCCAAAAAGTTTTAAATCTAGGCTTAAACTTTTAGCCGTGTACAAAACAATATTTATTTTTCTTGTTTGTTTTGAAATTTTCTTTAGGATTTCTTCAGGAGTTACTTCTTGTGTCAGAATCTCTTCTACTTTTCTACTGATAATTTCTGGAAAATTTTTCAAAAAAGCGACCTGCGCAACCCCGGCTTTGGCAAGAAGTAACTATTTGCCGCTTTGTTTCTTGAAGAAAAACTGAAGCTTCGGAAAAACAAAAACAAAAAATATAATAAAATAACATTGAAATTCATATAAATTGGATTTATTTAACATGCAGAACGGAACGTCAATAATAATTGAAAATATTTCTTGAGCATTTTCTTTTCAACAGCATACCTACCGGGCTTTTACTTTTAAACTTTTATCCCCTGACAAGTATAAGTAGAATTTAATTGTTACTTTCTCTGATAATTCAATACGACTGCGTTGGGTACTGATTGGTAATTTTTAGTAAGTTTTTTTAACTTCTTGGTAATTTTTTTGGTTAAACTTATGGCAACCGTGACTACCATAACGAGAGACACTCATTTTTACGATTTTCGTCCGCTGTATTCATAACTCGAAAAGCAGTTAATTTAAATTTCAACAGACTTGAGTTCGCATGACTCTTGCTGTTGTTAACATACTATGTAGATGAGATGCTAAGTTGATCTTATGCAGAGCAAGTCTGATAATTTTTCTCGAGTTTCTTAATGCGCCAAATGAGTGAACCGTTGCAGGAATTTAGTTGTGACCTCTCAGACTTGCTCTGATAATTGATTAGCGACTACCAATATCTTCTCTCAGTGTGAAATATTATTTAATTTTATTCTTTCGTGTTTTTATTTTGCAATTAATGCTAATTTCTTAACAGGGGGTTTAAAAGTGAATAGAGTAATTATTCTAGTACAGAAGTATATTTTTTAATTTTCGGAAATTTCGGGGGGGGGTTTGAACCCCCGAAATCCCCCCCCCCCCTGAATACGCGCCTGATCAGGATGTAATTGTGTGTACAAAAGCATAAGCAAAAAGGTGCAAAAGAGAAAATAAATAGAAAATGGAAAAGAATTCGAAAAAGAAAGTGCATTGTAAAGCAAATGTACATGCATGTTCATAATCATAATCGTTAACTGCCTGAGTCATATAGATACTTTATATACATAAGCAAATATGAAATATTTCATGTTAAATTATTTTTTTTTATCAAAAACAATTCTTACAGTTTCGAAAGTTGCATAGTTCGATATTAAGGTAAGTGGCTATAATTCCGTGGTACTAAGGATTTTTCTGACTTTGTACTCCTCCCACGTTGAAACAAAAAAGTTAAACCTGAAAAATCGAATTGTTCCTATTTAATTGATTAATTTTGTTTAATTTCCAATTGCCAAAATTCGAAAATAACTAATAATATTTTTATAATAATTAAAATTAATGACTAACTCAGATGTCCCTAATTCCGTGGCAAAAAATTTCATGATGTACATAACTCCGTGGGAAATTGTCCCTAATTCCGTGGTATGAAGCAAGCCACATATTTCATTGCTAGAAATGTAAGATAAACTTAATTACTGCATTCAAAAACAATTTGTTATCAAGCAACAAAATAGGTTTTAAGGTTTTCATATTTATTTATTAAAATTTATACTTTTTCGCTTCTTTTAAAAGGTTTTTTTTTTGTTTTTTTAAAATGCATATGCTTTGAGCTCTAAAACAAACTAAAAATTTAATTCAGTTATACTTTTTTGTTTGTATAAATAAATAACATATAAATTAAAAATTTTAATTCAATATCATTTTTTTTTTTTTTTATTAGGGGAAGTTCTTGAGAACTTTAACAATTTATAAATAAAATTGCTTTCAGTAAAAATAAAGCCAAAAACTTTCATTTTATAGTTTTTAGTTTTATACTTTTTTTATAATTTTTATTTTTTTTTTTTTTTGTTTTTTTAGTGTTTTTTACTAAAATAAATTCTTAAGAACTTTAAGAATCTATACAGAAAATAGAAATATAAATGAAAATTAAAAAAAAATTGAAGTTTAAAAATTTCATTCAGTATTTTTTTTCTTTGTTTTTATATATGTATTTTGTTTGTTTTGTTTCATTTTTGTTTCCTTCGTGTTTTTTTTTTAATTTTTGTTCTGTGTGTTTTTTGTTTCTGTAACAAAACATGTATAAAAAAATAAATAAAACTGTATTCAATAATAAAGTAAAAAAATTGCATTCAATGTTTTTTTGCTTTGTTTTCTTTATTATACTTTTATTTTATTTTTTTTTTTTTTTTTTAATTTTTGTTATTTTTTTAATTTTTTTTTTTTTTGTATTTTTTTTATTTTTTTATTTTATTTTTGTTTTTTATTTTTTTTTTTTTGTTTTTTATGTTTGGTTTAATAAAAAAAATGCGTTTTTATCGCGCCACCGAAAAACAGCTCTTTTCGTCTAGCTACTGCAACGTAAATGCGTAGCATACCACGGAATAAGGGACATTGTACAATTTAGGGCCATTTTCATAAAAGCCGGTTAAGCCCAATCGGTGATTAATTTGACAGCCAACCGTACAAAATACGTCAATTAAACTCCGGTTATCGGCTACCGGCTTTTATGAAAGCGGCCCTTAGTGGTACATAAATCCGTGGTAGCGATTTAAAGGGCAAATCAATAATTTTATTATTATTTCTATTTTTTATTACAAATATGCATTCAAAATAACGGTAGGGAACTTAAAAGCTTCATCACATTTTTAGTCTTTATTAGAAAATATCGAATTAATAAAAATTCAATAATGTCAACATTTCGTTAAAATATTGTGTGCCACAGATTTTTCCAGGTCATATATTCACGAACAGGTGAATAAAATTATACCACGGAATTACGTCAAGATCTTCTTTGGGGCTTTATTTAATGATTAAACGACTTTTTGGAGTAGGGGTTCTTATAAAAAGTTTACTATAATAAAGAAAAAAAAAGTGTTAAATTACACTAATTCCGTGGTACCCACGGAATTACGTACATTGAAAAACGAAATGTGTACCTAATTCCGTGGATCAGAAATAATGAATTAAAAGTAAAAAAAACTATTTCAATGTATATGGTGGTTATAAAAAATAGTTAATAAATGTTCATTGAGCACCTAAATGTAATAATTATGAAACAAAAGTATACGGTTAAAATTTTACAGCCTTAAGAATTTTCATTGGACTCCTTAACATTTTGCTTAAGACACCGTCATACAAAACACTTTTTCTCTAGACTAACAACTTTTGATCGTGTCATATAAAATAAATATAACCTAGAAAACAAAAAAGTATATCGATTTGTATCTCTTAAAGATAGATCTTTATAATTGCATTTTTAATTTAACTAAAATTTCTTCTAATTACTTATTTGGCATAAAAAATCGAAATACCACGGAATAAGGTACTACCACGGAATTATAGCCACTTACCTTACTTAGATTTAAATCAAGATCACAATCAGATTCGAGTTATTCAAATACAATTTTCATTGCTTTAAAATATTTATCTCAACAAAAGCAGTACAAAAATATTAGGTAGAAACGTAAACATTTTTTGGTTTCAAAAATAAAATACAAAATTAAAAATATTTTTTTTCAAAAATAAATCTACAATAAATAAGTAATTGCCTACCTTATATGTGGCTAGAACCAAGATGGACTTGAAATGATTTATACGAAGCTTTTCAGCTGCGATGTGAACAAAGCCTTACACATTTTATTATTTATCTATCGTTTTAAAAATAAGCTTTTTATAATCGATACATTAAAAATCGATTTTAGCCATTCATAAAATCGACTAAAATAATCTATAACTAAAAAATAACTATTAAAAAGATTGACTTGAAATAATTTATACGATACTATGTGTTTTCAGCAGCAGTGTGAACATACATAGTTTTACACATTTTTCTATTTATGAAAATCATTTTAAAAAGTATACCTTTCATTTTCGATACAATAAAAATCGATTTTAACTATTCATGCAATCGGAAAAAAAATTGATATATGAAAATAACGACCAAAAAGGTCGACATGAAATAATTTTTACGAAACTAAGTGTTTTCAGCTGCGGTGTGAACATAGTTTTACTAATTTTTTCACATTTTTCAATTTATCTTATTATAAAAATCGATTTAAAAAATATGCTTGTTATGATCGATACACTGAAAATTGATTTTAAGCATTCATAAAATCGATTAAAAAATTGATAAATAAAAAATATCGATTAAAAAAAATGTATTATTTATTCAAACAGCTTTTTGGCGCCTTTCAACTGTAAGAAATGAAGTAAATCAATAAACACACATTTCAAAAAAGTCGATAAGTACCAAGCCTCTAGGACAAAGATGAACTCAATCAAAGTTGAACTCAAACTTTTTAGTGTGTTGACGAACAACTTTTCTCTGACCATGAAAATGTAACTCCAAATTTGCGATTGTAGCTCACAGCTGAGTGTAAAATAATCGTTTACACACCAAATGGGACTCCCTTACAAGTAAGGGTACATATGCAACAACAAATCCCCATGGCTTTGCGCTCATTTCGGCTGTTATTTAACTTTTTTTTTTTTTTTTTTTTTTTGTGAGTTTGAAGCAGATACAGATGATTTTTGTGTTTGAAGCAGACACAGATGATTCAATAAATGTGATTTCTTATCTCATTTGTCAATCATGGAAATGTGTCACACACAACAGAAATGGAAAGCCAAATAATATGACCCAAAAATCCGCTCCAAAGAGGTATTAAATTTAGGTTCTTAATGCAGATGCGATTACATAGTTTGTAAAGGACTTTGCTCCTTCCCCCCCATCACTGACACAGTGACACAATTCCTTTGTATGTTGAATGTCAGCAGTGGGAGCATGTAGTACTTTGAATGATTTATTTATCTTTGAAGCATTTGCTAAAATATCGGTAGCTTAAAAGGAAACTAAAAACTTACATTTGTCTTCTAAAGCTTTCAATTGGCTGCTTATCGTTTCTAGTTGATTTAATCGACTTTTATTTGTTTGCTCGTTCGCGCGCTTTAAATGTAGTAAATTAAGCGAGTTGTAACAGATTTACAACCGCAAAGCGTCCACGACTTCGTACTATCATTGATGCTGCCTAGGACAACAACCCCATTAAACTCCAGCTGCCAATAAATCTGCTTCGACTTAGCACACGGGTTTTTTGTTGTTTCAAAACTCAGACGAACAACTGTCCAGCTGGGTCGATTCAATGTCAATAATACTGAATAAACCCCCGGAGTAATTCCAGTCCTTAGAAGCCACTCTGGTTGAAAAGTAGGATCGCCTTAGTTTTTGAATCAAACAGACTTGTAGAGCTGCTCGTGATATCCATATCTTTTACTCGTTATCTTGAATTTCCCAACCAAAAAGAAATGTTAACATAAAAATTTATAAATCCCATAATTTTGCAGAAAGAAAAAAAGCTCAATTTCCTACCATAAAGCGTTCAGCTTAATTCGTGGAAAATGTTTTTCATTTCTCTTTTCCTTATTTGCCTCTGTTTTTGCAATTTATACACATCCTTTGTCCTTGCACAAATGTCTATGTAATTTGCGGTGACTACAGATTAACACACACACACACATACACATCAATATTACCTAGAGCTGGGAAATAATCAATGACAATCGATTTCGATTTTGATGACAAACAATATTATCGACTTCAATTTCGCAAGACAAGAATTTACGTTGTGGGTTCAAGGAGACAATGAAGAATAAGGTATGATTCAGACTAAGATATCGATTTCGATTATCGATATCCGTATCGATATCTTTTGGATTGATATTTTTTTGACGTTTCATTGAATTTTAAAATATAACCTGATTGTGGGGTTCAAAAGTGACATTTCCCATCGGGAGAAGCATTATTTTGTGTGTAACAAGTATGAAAGTTATTTTTCCCGCTCTAGGTCTAATTCGATATACGTGCTAATTCTCTAGTAATTGGTTGGCGCTCTATATTTTAAGTACCGATTAATTTTAAATTTTTAAAATTTTTATCGCACACCCGATATCATCGAAATTAAATATCTGGTGCTCAATGCTGCGTTATGAGAAATCGAAATACGATTTTTATTTTTTAGTTATCGATATAACGCATTATTGTTTTAAAAAACTCAGCTGTACTTTTAAATATATCGTTGTCATTGTCAATGTAAACGTTTAAAGTTCGCTGTAGCTATTTGTAGTGCAACACTAACAATCGATTTTAACACCAGCGCCACTATCGAAAATTTACCACCACTAAACCTACCTATTCATGATATTGCAAATGTGGCTATGTATTTCCTGAAAACATTTGTTTTTCGATAGGTAAGTAAATTGTGTTGGCGCTTACGCAAAAAAAGCATTTACCGGAAATGTTTGCTTGTAAAAATTTTCCGCAGTGACCGCACGGTCGGTTGAACAATCAGCCGGTCGAACTATTCAACGCGCGCTAGGCTAACAGCAGGAAAGTGAAATAAAATGATTTATTATGTATTTTCTTCCTGGAAGCAATTTTGGTTGTTGTTGTGTTGGTTTTGTGGATTACTTACCTAGGTATATTTTTTCACGTTATTAAAAAAAACAAAAAAAATTAAGCATTGCAAGGTGGGCGAGAGTTGACATTGGCAAATGTATACCAAAGACATTTACAGGATTCGAAGAAGTGTATTTGGAGGTGATAGTCCGTCCTTTGCTGTGTATAAAATCTATTTCCATAGATTAGCCCCTGCTTCATCTTCATCTTTATACTCCCTTATTTTTATCCTTAGCTTCATCTTTATACTCACCTCTTTTTTATCTTCATCTTTATACTCACCTCAGTTTTATTTTCATCTCCATTTTTATACTCACCTCATTTTCATCTCCATTCTTATAGTCACCTCAGTTTTATCTTCATCTACATTTTTATACTCACCTCACTATCATCTTAATCTTTATACTCACCTACTTTATATTTATACTTACCTAATTTTTATCTTTATCTTTATACTCACCTCATTTTCATCTCCATTCTTATAATCACCCCAGTTTTATCTTCATCTACATTTTTATACTCACTTCATTTTCATCTTCATTTTATACTCACCTATTTTATATTTATACTCACCTATTTTATCTTTATACTCACCTCATTTTCATCTAAATTCTTATAATCACCTCAGTTTTATCTTCATCTACATTTGTATACTCACTTCATTTTCATCTTCATTTTATACTCACCTATTTTATATTTATACTCACCTATTTTTTATCTTTATCTACATTTTTATACTCACTTAATTTTCATCTTCATCTTTATACTCACCTCATTTTCACTTTATATTTATACTCACCTAATTTTATCTTTATCTTTATACTCACCTCATTTTCATCTTCATATTTATACTCACCTCATTTTCATCTCCATATTTATACTCACCTCATTTCCATCTTTATCTTTATACTCACCTCATTTTTATCTTCATCTTTATACTAACCTCGTTTTCATCTTTACCTTTGAACACTCCTCATCTTCATCTTTATCTGTACAATCACCTAATTTTTATCTTCACATTCATATCTATATCCACCTTATTTTCATCTTCATCTTTATACTCACCTAATTTTTATCTTCATCTTTATATTCACCTAATTTTTATCTTCATCTTTATAATCACCTAGTTTTTATCTTTATCTTCATCTTCATCTTTATCGTCATCTCCATATTCATCTTTATCTTCATCTTCATCTTCATCTTCACAATTGGTCCTTTTCGAACAAGTTTGCGCCAAGTTCGAAAATTTATTGCAGGGAAAAACCATATTAAATCAAACAATTTCTTTTTCACAATATCACCATGGTGATATATTTGCTTTTAGCAGTGTCATATCAGTTTGCTTGAAATTTAACTCTACGCACCCAATTATATAGCAAGAAAAAAGGAAAATAAATTAGAAAACAAAAAAGAGTCGCCATTGTTGACTTTTCTCCATTTGCAAATGGCCTGCCATCAAACATATTGTGGCAAGCTGAAAATATTGCGGTTGAATGTTTTGATTTAAGGTGGGTCTGCTGACACGTTTCGGGTTTCAGCAAAATTTACGCCAAACACCAACAACCACTATATCTTATTCAAATTATTATTTAATACATTTTTTTTTTTGTTTTTTTTTTTTTTTGTTCCGTTTTGTTAATAATTCGTGTTGGGGTTTCGTTGAAATTTATAACGCCGCATTTATATTTTTCTTATTTTCCATTAGTGGCTTGTGTTTTTGTATGAATGTGTGTGTGAGTGGGTGTGCTACTGTCCGTGGCTACGCATTCAGTGCTGAGTTAAATTGGAAATTCGAGCATATTTGCCAATCTGGCTGAACATCAAATAATAATATTTAAAAAAGAAAGATTTTCATAGGTATTAATGTTGTAATTGATAGCTGTAAAAATTGGATTTATTTGTGCTAATAATTTGACGTAAGCATTTGCGGATTTATTAGGGTAAGTTTGTTACTGTTATATGAAGTAGAATGCGTCATAATTATTTTGAACTTAATCAGCTGGTTAAGCGTGCTAGCTACAATTAGATTCCAAAGTCGACAGAAAGCTTCGCACCTAACTAGACTCTGGATAACAGCCCGATTTTTCAGCGCATCTATATTAGAGTTGTGAATAAATAATCGATTGTTACTTAAATAAAGATTTTAACTTAGCTAAAAATCGATTATTTTCTTAAAATATCGATTTCCATTAATCGATTTTGTTTCTGATCTTCAAGGATTTTCAATAAATTGATTGTAATAGTTACACATTTTAAATCAGGGACGGAGACTTTTATTCCTTTTAAAATAAAAGTCCAAAGAATTAAGTTATTTTTGGACTTTTATTCTCATCCGGACAAAAATAATCGGACAACTCGGACTTTTATTTTTTCTCGCCAGCAATAAAAGTTATATTTGTCCTTATATTTTTTAAGGACAGAATAAAAGTCCGAGCCGAGTACAGTAAAGAATTTTTTTGTGAACAAAAATCGATTATTTGCTTTAAAATATGATTTTTCACAAATCGATTTTTTTCTAAACAAAGAAAAGTCGATTATTGAGTAATCAATTTTCCAAACTCGAGATCACATCCCTAGTCTGTGAGTTGTGTAGCGCCATTTCATAACCAAAAAGAATCTCAGTTATATATATCGTCAGGTATAAAACTACTCTCAAAGCATTGCATTGTAATCGATTTTTGAAACTCGAGGTCACATCTCTAGTCTAGGAGTCTACGGTATAGAGTAGAACCAAGAGCCGAGCAAAGAGATCTTCACTTTGGTAAAATAGAAAATATGTAAATAAATAGCGAACTCATTTTATGCTGAAATCTGACACAACAGAGAGCAGAATTTACATTTTGTAGGCAAAATTACAAAATCTACTTACTTGCTCACCTTACCCTCAAAGCCAAATATTTAATTGCTAATATGTCACTTTCACCTACCTCAAACCGATTAGCATAACAAAATTATTGGCACTTTTTTTGGGCAATTTGGTATTTTATATCTTCAGTATGCCATGGCGTATACGTAACAATTTACTATTTTCTATTCATGCACTGCGTTGCTCATACTCACTGACATTTCGTGTTTTGCGCCAATTGACGCTTGCATATCTACTACGTGTTGCTCTTACCATGGCACATTGTTTGCATTAATGCACTCCAATCAACAGGGCAAACGCTATTAGTCGACAGGAAAACGGTGCAAAAGAAAAAAAACGAAACGAAACGAAACGCGTGCAAAGAAAACGCAAAAATGGTTTGCGTGAAAAAGAAAAAATGTGAGAAAAGAAATTAAAATGGTTGAGCAAAATTCAAGTAGTCAAACAAAAAATCAGTGCAAAAACATTGAGTAGTAATGAAATCAGTAGCATGCACACAGTTTGTCTTTACATTTCGCCATTGCAGCCAATCTGATTCGTTATTGTAGGTGGGCGTTTTTTTCAAGCACGCAGTGATTTTTTTGCGTTGCTTGCGGCGATTCAATAAGCGCCATTGCTTGCTTGCTTTCTAAGTATTGAAGATGAGTAAATTTGTAGTTAAAATTTTTTTCTTTTATTTTTTTTGTATAACTTCTTCAGCGGGAATTGCAGTCAAATAAGCGTCTTATATAGAATGCATTTTCGCCGAATTCTTTGACTCTTGCTGGTTTACTTTAGCATACTATGACCTGAAAAGGTGATTACCTAATCCAACTGAAATCCCCTCGTTGCTTCTTAGAAAAAAATTGTAACTATGAGGCCGCGATTATAGAAGAATAAAGACCGAGCTCCTCTGTTGTTCTGCTTTTAATTTGTACCACAAATTTATGGGACGAGCCAACTACGAACGGCCTCTAAAAATGCGGCTTAGTTTTTGTTGAGAGGCTACCTCAAGCTACCACACTGCCGGGGTGATCTTGCTTACTGGAACGACTTTTACCGTACTGGAACTTGGGGACTTCGGTGCGTTAGCCCAGCATCACAACCCAACCAGGGCGTTTAGAGCGTTAACAAAGGCTCATTTTTTCAAGAGATGGTATTACTGTGAGCTGCATCTCAACTATCGGAAGTGGAACTGGTAGTGAGCTAGATCGAAGTTATGAGAAAGTGGGCAGTTCAAAGCTTTGCTGAGGTTTCATGTTACAGATCATATCAGCTTCAAATGGACTGGTTTTAGATCAGCTCTCAGCAAGTTGAATTCCTTCCCAGGTAAAGGCAAAAAGTGCTCCTACTCTATAGTCCTTTTACGGTAGGTGGCATTAATGAAGCGTGGAATCAGTACAGATACATATATCAACTGCTCTCAGCGGTTGATATTTTTCAGTTGAGAAATTTACCAACTTCTGCTGCGAAAAAATTCTGACTTTCCGAAATATCAATTTTGAGCGACAATTAAATGCGCTGTCATTTCTCAAATATCCTATATGTAGGTGGACAACAGAGTGAGTGTCACTACAACAACAACTGAAATGGCTTATACAAACTTACCAACTACGAATCTATGTATGTCACAAATGCGTATTAAGTTCACTCAACCGCATTGCAAATGGACAATGGCAATATGCAGCCGAACGTAGGCGCGCACGAGTTTCGAACAAATGTGGGCACACTGATGCAATTGTGCGTGTGTGTGTGTGGGTGTATGTGTAGAGCACAGAGTGCAATTATTCTTAAACCCACATTGAACCTGATGAAGAGGTGAAAATGTGCAATATCATGCCAGTCGGACACTACCAACAACAGCTCAACACAGCTAGAAGGTGATCTAAAGTGAATATTTATTTGCTTGTGGGATTACATAAGCACATGTGAGGGTTGAATGAAATGTGGGCGATGATTCGGGTATTCAATAGATGCCTGTTGATTATGAATGCGTATATGTACATAAGCATAAATACGAGTATGTGCATGGATATGTGCATGTGGTGCAGAACTGAAGGTAAAGAGGCGAATAGCAACTAGTTCGGTTCTAGTTGAAGTATATCAGTTAACATACTGGAATATGAATATAAGGAAGAGACGGGAATTGGAATAGAAAAGTGAATTCAACAAAAACATTAATTGGAAAAGGAATAGGAAAATGAATAGGAAAATGAATAGGAAAATGAAGAGGAATATGATTGGAAACAGGAACAAGTGAATAAGTACTGGGATAGGAAGCGGAACACAAACAGAAACAGGAATTGGAATATGAAGAGGAACATAAACTTGAATAGCTACAGGAATAGGTATTGGAATAAAGAGAGTAAAATGAGTTGGAATTGATATTTTAAACTTGAAGGGGAACATGTTTTGGACCTGAACAGAAGTAGGAATTTAAACTGGAATAGGAACTGAAATAGGAACAGGAACAAGAACAGGTAAATTACTTGAATAATAATAGGACTAGCAATGTGAATAAGTATTGGGATGGGAAGAGGAACTGAAACAGAAACAGGAATTGGAATTGCAATAAAAAAATGAATTGGAATTTGATGAGTAATATAAACTTGAAGAGGAACAGGAATAGAAATTGGAATAGGAACAGGAAAATTAATTGAAATTGAGACTTGAAGAGGATTATGGTATGGAAAAGGAACAGGACTAGGAGTGGGAATAGGAATGGGAACAGGAATAGTGATATGAATTTGAATAGGAACAGGAATATGTATACAACTTGGAATCAGGAGAGAAATATGGATTGAATAGGAATAGGACTAGCAATGTGAATACATATTGGGATCGAAAGAGGAACAAAAACAGAAACAGGGAATTCGAATAAAAAAAGGAATTGAAATTTGAAGAGGAATATAAACTAGAAGAGGAACAGGAGTAGGAATACATATTGGAAAAGAAACAGAAAATTGGAATTTAGGTGTGATGTGAAACGAGATACCGACAGTCACTACTAGAATTTGAACTCGGAGTAAAAAATGATAAAGGTAAGAATTGTGGTGGCTTCCAAGCCATGAACAACGGTATACGGCTAAAAAAAATCGGACTTAAAATGGCGACGTAGTGTCAAAAAAAGTAAATAGCCAATGGGGGGACGTTGCAAAATGGCAAAAAAAAAAAATTTTCGGGAACGCCTTCAAATTATCTTTAATCCTAGGAGTGGACTGGAAAACCTTTTTTTCTGGTATTGGGACCGATCCGCACTACAGTACATAGTTACGCATATACATACATACATATGTAAGTGTTCACGTGTTTGACGACCATTGCAGCTCTTACTCAGTTTGTTCACAGTACAGCTCACGATGACATGCATCGAATGAATATTTCTCTACCCGCAGTTATATTAGTTCTACGAACAAGCTGTGTTTTCATTTATTTATTTATTTTGATTTAATACATACAAACATACTTATGTATATTCAGCACGCATAAATAATATGATCGATATTGTTGTTAATTAGTTCTGAAGTACCGCATTTATGTACTACGCTAATGAATTCTTTGTAAGCAGTGACCACGGATACTCGTAATGACATGTAAACACTTTCTGCATGAGGCATTCCAAAAAATTAAGACAATTTTACTTTTGGCTGATTATTTAATTTTTTTTTATTTTTTTAAACTATACAAATTTGAAAATTATTTTATTTGCCTTTTGCGTTTCATTCTTAATAATTTTTTCAAGTCCGATTTCTCTTTTTATACCTTTCATGAACATGAAATGGTATTATAACTTTGGTCCGATGTTTGTAAGTATGAGAAGAAGAAGAGATAGACCCACTATTAAGTATACCGAAATGATCAGAGCGATGAGGCGAGTTGATTTAGCCATGTCCGTCTGTCCGTCCGTTCGTCCGTCCGTCCGTCTGTTTGAACGCAAACTAGTCCCTCAGTTTTTGAGATATCTCGATGAAATTTTGCAAGCAGGCGCCATTTTGCATAGGATTAATCATTTGTCGGAACCAGCAAGATCGGACCGATAGAAGGCATAGCTCCCATACAATCGATTGTTCCGATAAATGGGTTTTGGCCTATAACTCTTGCAATTCAAAAGCTAGGAACGTAAAATTTTGCAAGTTTAGTACAAATTGTATTTGCAACGTGTGTAGTGAAAATGACTCAGATCGGACCAACATGACATATAGCTCCCATATAATCGATAGTTTCGATAAATGGGTTTTGGGCTATAATTTTTGCAGTTAAAAAGCTAGGAACGTTAAACTTTGCACGTTTGCTACATATTATACATGTAACATATGTAGGCAAAATCAGCCAGATCGGACAAACATAACGTATAGCTCCCATACAATCGATTGTTCCGATAAGTGTGGTTTAGCATTCATGAAAGGTATAAAGCCTTCGGCACAGCCGAAGACAGCCCTTTCCTTACTTGTTTAAATTTTCTTTTCTACAAAACTCACTTCCGTTTCGTTCCGCTGTTGAAAAATGTTTTATGTGCGGTTTTTTTTTTCATTCTTCAATGTTGATTTGTATTTCAAAATTATTTCAATTTCCGGTTCAGTGGCCGCTTTGGTTTTGTAAAGCCTCTCGGTTTGCGTTTCCCAAAATAAGTTTCAGTAGCTGTTTTGTTCCATTTGCAGTGTTTCTGTTCTTTAAAATTATGTTCTATGTTGGTATCGTTTCATCAAACCAATTTCTGTTTCAGTTTTATTTCGACTTGGGTTATGTTTTCGTTTCTTCGGTTTCTTGTTCTCAGCATTCATTTCGGTTTCATACAAAAATTGTGCTAAGATTTCTTTGTTCAAAATTAGTTTCATAGACAGTTTCGTTTAGTTTCCAGTTTTGCGGTGTACTTCGGGTACACAAATTTTATTGCGAAAATTTTCTGTCCAATTCGAAAAGTGTTTCGATATCATTGATTTCAAGTCCGCTGCAGCTTACCACTACATTTACAGTTTACGTTGCATGTGCGGAATTACTCATAAGTGTACTCAAAGAAGTTTAAACTGATAAAACGAGTAACTAAAATTTTCATATTTATATGTGTATTTTTTTTTTTTTTGTTTTCAAAAATATACTCATCGTTAGTTGGTTAGTTTTATTAAAGCTCATTGCCTTTTTGAATGAATTAAGCTACACATTTTATATTACAACTTTGCCTCTCTGGGGTATTTGTTGTATTGGCTTTCGTTTAGACTGTAAAACCAGCTTGTCGATTTGTTAATTTGCAAAATGCAACCTCAGCCATGTAAATTGTTGATATGGACTTTATGGCAGTTAATTAAATGGAATAAAATGTGTTGGAGCATAATTGAGTGGTACGCTGTGCTAAGTGCACTTTAGTGTGGGCTGCAAAAACAACAGAACGGTAAAAACCCGAATTTTTATAATTCACAGCATTGAAAATTGTATTGGACGAATGAATGGAACGATGGATTGTGATGCTCACGATACGAACACATTTCAATTTCTTGCACTGTTCCACTAAAGAGTGCTGTAAATGGGATGTTATAAATGCTTACAGAGGACCGAATTTAATAATCAAAGAATGTGTTATGTAGCCCAGCAGCGTTGGGCGTCATCCGGAGGCAAGATAAAAAATTTTAAATTTAAATGCAACAACAACGATTTGATATACATATTCATGTAGCTGTTTGGCTCAATTTGTAAGCAAGATAATTTTTTGATCATAAAAAACTGAAATTTTTTTGCCAGAATTTGTAGAAAATTTTTTAGTACACAGTTTTGTAGAAAAATCAATTTTAATACAATAACATGCTAGGCAGAATTCGCTCAAAAATATACCTGAATTTCTAGAATATTTATGGTTCAGGCTGGTTAAAATTGTATTCCATTTTATTCCAACTCACACACTCGACAACATTTTTTTTCAAAATTCACAGAAATTTTTCGAAGTCTTCATAATTAAGGGTTCCGATATGAGTCTTAAATATGTGACAAATTTTACACTCCGAAATATGATTATGTATGTACATATGTATATAGGAGTCTTTTATGACTCCGATGTGTTGAAAATTATGAGCCTTACTATACGGAGAGATTTCATTTAACAAAGCAACCTCGGGTAAAATATTCATATTTTATTTTTTTTTTATGAAAATTGAATTACGTCATCGAATCTGTTCCTGATTTCCATTGTTCTGAACTTCGTTTGTGTTATTATTGCTGGATAAATTAATTTTGAAGTATTTAATTTTGTAACAGTCATAAATATGTAATTCTAAAAATGTTTCATAAATGAGTCATTTCAGAGTCCAATAAGGGGCGATTATGTGAAAAAAATGCGTCATATATGACTCTTAGTAAGACTCATATGACATATAAAATTCGGCTCACATCGGAATACCATCGCAAGAAAGGAAATACCCTCATTTCGAACTCATAAATGAGCTCATAAAGAGTATAAACGTTCCCACTTAGGACTCCTGTTTGACTATTTTATGACTTCTATGGTTTTCGAGGAACTTACACATTATTATACTTAAATTGCTTGAATTGTGTGACAGAATTAGCTATGTATTTAATTAAGTAATTTCAAAACACATAACAGCTGTTATTTAAATTTTCATATTACCATCGTATTACTTAAACGAATTTCATGTTTTTTAATATTAAACAAAAAACTGCCACCGGATGACGCCTATTGAATACCACCCTGTCACTGTTATAGTGAGTTGCTTTCGTAGCTAAACGAAACAATGCAATAATGCATATGAAACCATTAAAAACCATTGAAAATTCTTGCTGGCTTATAGTGTTTCGCGGCAAATTTGGTTGCAATTTCACGTTTTTCGTCCTTCATTTTGTTTTTTGCTTTTTCTTTGTTGTTGTGGTTGTTTGCTATTATTTGTAGCCTGTAGCTATTACTTTATTTTATATAGCACTCTCTCTCATTTTTCTCATTTTTTCTCACTATTTGCGCTTTAGCTAAAAAAAATCTGCATTACGAAAGGAACATCTGGTGACATTTGGAAGACATTGTAATCTTACACATGTATGTAAATGTAAATGCTATGCTATGCTATGCTATGTGCTATGTGTGCTACGTTGCATGTAATTGCATAGAGAAGGTTTATGTATGAACGTGTCTAAAATAAAAATTGCTACACTTTCAAGAAATGTGACAGCAATGAGTAATAAGGCACACCACAGCTGTGACACAAAATAACTAACAAACGTGAAAATGTGTTGTAGTGCAATGTTGTTGTTAGTGTTTAATGTGTTGTTGTTGTTGTTGTTTTTAGTTTCGTTTTTCTGCGTTGACACACTTTTTGAGCGTAATAGGAAAATCAACTAAAAGGTTTTAAGAAATTCAAATGGAATAAATGTAAGTGTTTGACAAAAAAATATGCGTGGTGGATTTGGAACAAAATTTGGTGAGTTTTGGGCTTCTTGGCATTTTCTGTAGATATAGAAGTGATAGTGATACCAGAAGTAGGTACATAGTTTATGCATAGAGCACCAAGTATTTTGTGCATAGAGTTGGCACAAAATTCGTGGTGGACTTAAAAAAAAGTGGTGAATTTTGGATTTTTTGGTGATTTCTGTACACGTAGAGGATAGTGTTATCGTAAGTACTTATTTAGTTCTTAGAAAACAAAGGTTAGTAAGAAATAATCACTCAAAAACTTGTGGTGTGTTTCAAGAAAGGTGGTGAATTTTGAATTTTCTAGATATAGAAGTGTGGGTAGAAGATAGTGTTATCGGAATTATTCAGTTCATGGAAAACAGAGGTGTGTTAAAAATATTCTCCCAAAAATTTGTGGTGAATTTCAAAAAAGGTGGTGAATTTTGAATTTTTTAATGTTTTCTGTAGATATAGAAGTGGAAGTAGAGGACAGTGATACCAAAAGTATTTTAATAATAGAAAAGCAAAGAGTGTGTAAGAAATACTCACCCAAAAACTAGTGGTGGATTTTAGAAGAAAGTGGTAGATTTGGTTTTTTGGTATTTTTTCTAGCTAGATAAGTTACAGTTGGAGATCAAGATGCCAATGCTAAAGTGTAGTAGAGTTGCCAAAAAATTCGTGATAGATTTTAGAAAAAAGTGGTGGATTTGGTTTCTTGGGTAGGTGCCACATTATTTATTATTTTTGAGGTCAACTCAAGTTGTTTTTGCTTATAACCATAGAATTGTGAGGCAATTCTCCTTTCAAGATTTTTCCGATATGATACTCCAATGCGATTAAATGAGTCACGAATCATAGACACAGAAAGAAGAAGGCAGAGCTTTTTAAATCCACAAATATTGGAATGAAATATAAAGTACGCTCTCATCCGCACAGTTTCATCCAATCTCGATTTTCAAATTATCTAACATAACCTCAAGCTCCCAGTTCTAGTAACATAACCTCAAAGGAGCTAGCATAACCTCAAAGCAGCTAACATAACCTCAAAGCAGCTAACATAACCTAATTAATTATCGCACCAAGTATCAAACGGTAAACACAATTCAACCAACAAATGAAGTTAAATAACATTAAATGTACCGTAATCAAATATTTCTTAAGCAATCAATTAACAAGACAGCCATTTTCCAATTTACCATACAAAATTGTATGTTGTTTCAATTACAAAAAAAAAAAATTACTCGCATTACATTACTCTTTGTTCTGTTCCAAGCTTTTTCTTGTCGTTGAAGGAGATGAAGAAACGAAGAAAAACAAATAAATATTTGCACGAACTACAATTATTTTAATTAGCTTTAATGATGAACTGCAGCGCCATTTAGACTCGAAGGTGTTAATTTGTTCTCAAGTGCAATGCGAGAACAACGAAGTTAAACGAATTGTGTATTGGAAAAGTAGAATGGAGTATAAAGAAGCCATGGGCACGGGATGATGGTTCGAAAAGAGATTGGACTTGTATTGATATGGTATTAGAGTTGCCTTATGATTGGTTATAAGTGAAAGTTGTAAAGTTGACATGGTTGACAAGATGAATTTAGAGTCAGAAAGAAAGAGACAAAAAAAGTTCAATGGTATCAGAGCAACTGTGAGAATACTTTTAGTAAAAACAACTGACACTAGTCCGAAAAGTGATAAGTGCTCGGAGTATGGGTTCCCTCCACAAATTAAGAAAACAAAAATTCAGAAAAGCATTTTTTCAGAAAGTAAAAATTCAGAAAGTGAAATTCAGAAAGTAATTCAATTTTTTTCTGCCGTCTCATTACTTTCTGAATTTTGAGATGTGAATTTCATTTTCTGAATTTTTACTTTCTGAATGTTTAGATAGGCTACTTTGCCAAAAAAACCTTACAAATATTTATAGCAACTCCTATTCAAAGAATTTGATTTTGAATTCTAAAGAAAAAAAAATTGGGCACCAAAGGGTTAATGCATAATTACTTGTGTTATAACGCTAAATATACCGGCAAAAAAATGTATGTAGAAATTATAAAAATAAAAATTTAGGTCACCAATGGGTTAATGCATGGCGCTTAAAGGGTTAAAAAGCTTAAAGCCAACTACTTAAGCCTATGTAAAACTATTTTGATGTGAAAAAGTTTGATTTCAGAGTTAAATGAAAATTGAGGTCGTCAATGGGTTAACGTATGGCCGCTCATGGCTTATAATTTTAAATATTTACCAATTAAATGCAGCATAACCCATTCAAACCTAATCAAAAATCATTCATAATATCGTTATAAAAATAAAAATCTTGATAACGAGTGTGTTAATGCATGACCGTAAATGTGAATTTTTGATTCTGACTTTTTTGTTTCTGAAAAAGTTTTATGAATTTTTCTTTCTGACTTTTGGTTTCTGAAAAATGATTTCTAAACGAATTTTTCCGAAAATTTGTATTGGTGAATTTTTTTCTGTCTGAGTTTATGGGGGGCACCCGGCTGAGGTTCCTCTAAACATTAAATTTCTGTTGCTGGAATATTGGGCTTCATCGGACTAGTTTGACCCTAGTCAAAAAATCGTAACTGGCTGCCGCCTGACTCATGCGTCTTGTCATTGAATTTACGCCCCCAATCACAACCACTTCTACAATTTTACGAAACTCATTTATTTTAGTCCTTGCCTTACCTCGCTTTAAATTACTTTTCGCTATTTTTAAATTTTTGCGCTACAAGTCTTACTTCTTCTCTCACTTTTTTGTGCCAATGTTTTGCTGTGCGAGAGCAAATAAGCAACAACACGAAATTGAATTGTTTAGTTTTGTAGCTGGCAGTGGAGGCTGTGGTCTGCTTGCGCTACAAATCGTTGAATAGCAATGGACATTCTCAAGGCGAATTAATACAAGGTGGCATTATCCCATCAGCTGATAGCTACTTTTTTCTCAAATTTTGACACTACACATTCAGCCGCCATACGATTTTGACATTAGTCCCACGAATTACAAAAACAAAGTACATTGAAAATGTATGGATGTGTGTTTGTAATTCGCCTGGCTTCCACCTTCTATTAATTCGCCTTGGACATTCTATTGCTTTCCTTCCGTTGTGTTGTATGAGAGGATGCTTCTCTCCCCTCTCACTCCTAATTCCCTCGCCCATTTTCACTGTTTCGCTATCTTCTATAGTCATACTTGCCATCTTTAAGTATTTAATTTTGTTTGAGTTTGTTTATTTTTTCATTTTGGTATTTTTTCGAAAATATTTGCAATGCGATTAAAATGTGGCGTTGTCTAAAGTGCAGCTAATATTGATGCTTCTTGATTATTTTCAACAATATTTACGTTTCGCAATAACTAATATTTGTACTGCGACATGAACTTTGGTAGCATTTAAAATGGAATGAGAAAGATGTTTTATGGTTTAAATGAACGAAAATATGAGGACATAGTAAAGATGAAAATTATTAGAGGACATCAGTAGATAGTGCAGCTATCTTAAATTTGATAATTTTGATAATTGCAAACAACCAAAAATGACTTTTTTAGTTCTTTCAGAGTATTTATCATAAATTTTTTTTGTTGTAAAAATAGAGTATGGAATAAAGATTTGGATTAATACAGTGTTGTTTAACTTTCAAAACTTTTTAAAAATTTTTATTTAAATTAAAAAAAAAAATATTTTTGAAAAATGCAATTTTATCTTGTTTATAATATTTTTAATTTCAAGAAGTTAAAATCGAATTTCCAAAATCTATTTAAATTTTTTTTGCAAATTTTTTTAACTTTTTTTTAATATCATTTTAAAAAAAATATTTTTGAAAAATTCAACTTTAAAATGTTATAATATTTTTAATTTCATGATTTTAAAATCAACTTTCCAAAATGTATTTAAATTTTTCGAAAATTCTTCAAATATTTTTTTGGAAATTTAAAAAAATTTGGTTTTTTTTTTTATGTTCGAGGAGCTTTTTTTCTATTTTAAAAAGGTCTTTCGGAATCATTTTTTTTTTGGGTTTCGGAGTTCAATTATTTAAAAAAATTAAGACTTTTTTAGGTTTTATGAAAGTTTTGCTAACAAATATTTTTGGAAAAATATTTTTGTAAAGTGCAATTTTTTCAGTTTATCATTTTTCCAACTTCGGGATGCAATAAGAATTTTCTAAAAATCTACACATGTACATAAACTTTCCAAAAATTTTTTAAATATTTTTTTTTTTTAATTTTCTACTTTTAAAGTTTTAAATAGTTTTTATTTCATGTTCGGCGAAACTTTTTTTTCTTTTTTAAGAATGTTTTTTCGAAAAAAAATTTTATTGCTCTTTATTTTGAAGTAAAACTATTTCAAAACTAAGAAACTTTTCTGTAAAGTTTTTAAATATTAACAAGCTCTTATGGGGTCTATACACAGTGCGTCTGACTCGCCGTCATTCTGGCCTCACTTGCGTCATTCATTTATGAATAGTTGTCATTTCGGAAGGTTCCAGATTAATATCACAGACCTATATACTAAGATGAATTCAAGTGAACATTTTTTACTTTCTCCATATCGAACTTATTGGCACACATTTTTGAAACTAAAACATATTTTTTCTTTTCGTTATTTATTTTTTAAACGGTTTGGCAATTGACTATCAAAATTTGACTGGCGAGTCAAAGCAAAATATCAAACTCATTTTGATTTTCTTGAGTCATGCCAGAGTCATGTCGGTGTAGCTACTACATACATACATACATATGTATTTTCACTAATACACCTAAATTGACTCTTGACTCAGACGCATCGTGTATATGTGGTCCTATTAGATATTTTGGAATTTTTTTGTGACAAGAGATTTAAAAAAAAAAATTGTATAAAGACATAATTGTAAATATTTTTTTGTAGAAACTTTCTAGCATTGAATTTTTTCGACGAAATTTGTGTTATTAGAAAAAATAATTTTTCGGGAATTTTTGTTTTTAATTAGACTTAAAAACCCAAATTTATAAAAACTTGATTTATTATTTCGAAAATCTTAAATCCAAGCGGTTTTCAAAAGCTTTCAAAAATTTTTTTGTTATTTAATTTTAAAAAAAAAGAAACTGTAAAAACAATACGTTCAAGAACCCATTAAAAAAAATTTCTTTTTTCCAAAAATGTTTAAAAATTTTCGAGTGTACAACTTTTAAAAAAAGTTTCAAAAATGCTGGTACTAAAATCATTGATTCTCTAGTTCTTCTAAATTTTATAGAAAAAAATTTAAAAAATTTAGTACTAATAATAATGATTTTTAAATACTAAACAACTAGCTATAATTTATTACAAGAAAGCTTAAAAAATTTGAGTAATAACGCAATTTTAGTAATAATAATTATAATAATGCTTTTTAGTACTAGAGACCTATGTAAATGCAATTTAGCATAAGAATGTTTTAAAATTTTTGAAAATTTTCTTTAGCTTTTTAGTACCGAAAAGAATGCTTTTTATTTAATAAAAACCATTTAATTTAAAAAGGTTGCTTGTAATTCTCAACAAAAAAATGTTTCCTATGCAACTCACGAATTTTATTTTAAATTTTATGTAAAACTGGATTTTGAACAACGTTTTTGAAGAATAACATTTCAATTTTGCTAGTGTTTTTAATGAAAATATCAGATTTAAAATTTATTTTAAATATAGTATCATGTATTTCAAAACTTTTTTAAACATTTGTGAACACTTTCGAATATTTCGTCTGCTTCGCACGGTATACTAATTTTACTTATGCCTCGTCTCAAAGAAATCATCACTTAATGACATGGTGTGCGCCTAAAAGTATGCAGCGTTATTTTAGTATATTGTTACTATTGCCAGAAGTCCTAGTCGATGGCATTGCATACAAAATTTTATAAATTTATATTTTTAGAATATTGAACTGCAAACCCACCAAGAGTTGATGTGAAAAGAACACATTTTTGGTTAAGAAATGCTGTGTTGCATACTTTTAGGCGCATGCAAATTTCTTTCACTAAATGTTTAGCTATCATACTCAGCATAAATGTTTGCATATAAATTGTTAAAAAGTTGCTTGGCCTGCTCAAACAAATTTCTTATACAATTATAATTTATCTCACCCAATTATTTAGTACGACCATAATGTTGTAATTTATATATTATACTCGTATGACTATATAACCGGCACGTTCTCTATAACACCAAGAAAAATGATTAAACAATGAAGTTATCTATTGTACTAATACCCAGCAGAATTCTTGTTTATAAAGAAAAAACTATTTTGAAATGTTCTTGATGGCCACATAAACTTTCTTCTTGCTTTAATACAAAGTTTGGAGCGTTTCGGGGAAAAAAATTGTATGGTTAAGGGGAATTGACAATTTGCACACATGTGTTTGTGTGTGTGTGTTTGTGTGTATGTGTGCTTGGACTGCAAATTAAAAACATTCTCTATTAGTACTATTTTTTCGAAAGCATTTGCGTTATACTAAATTTTTATCAGCTATGAAATTGAACAAGAATTTATGATACATATCAAAAAGCATAGCATATTTTTGGGCGCTTGTCTGAGTTTTTTTGTGACGCTTACTCATTGTTAAATTTGTGTAGAATATAGCACGTTGGACATAAATAAAATAAACATAAATCTTTCTCAAATGCAGCTAAAGAAAAATGTGAACCGAAAATATAGAATGAAAATAAATACTCGCTTATATACACATACTACGTATATACCTAGCGACTAAGCGCGCGTGTAGAGTTTGTCGCGCCTGAGCGCCTAAAATCAGACAACCACTACAAACAAACATTGTGCATACTTTCAGGAGGTACTCGTATAATTTTTCCTTTCAAATTTTGACTTCATTGTTTGTAGCGCGCTTTTGTTTTGTTAAAAATAGAGAGGAAAATTGAAAATGTTTTGCTTGGTAACGCTGGCGTGTAGTGCCTAACTTATGATGGCTTTGGAAATTTGTAACTTTATATACAAGGATAATACCTACATATACATATGTATGTATATTGGTGTATATACAGAAGGAAAAATATTTAGCGCTGAACTGGTGTGCTTTAAGCGCTTTTGGGAGCAGTACTAGTACTAACATTTTTCTGCTGCAGGTTCAGAAATGATGTTGAATGTTTAAAAAACCAATCTGTTAGCTGTTGAAATGAAAAATAATTTGAATTTATAATAGCTCAAAATTATCGAAATAAACCCAAACTACTATGATTTGAAAAATTTCCTTGCACTTTATACATAACCTCTAACATAACTAGTCCCAATTTCATTAGAAGTTACTCAGTTCAGCATTAAAGCTTTTATCTAAAGTATTTATGTGCAGAGTTGTTGTAGCGCCATTCATGACTTTTTTGTTGTCACATTAATCATGTTTTGTCAAAATGCATTGATTACATTTTTGGTCAAACAAAACTGTTGCATAATTTTAGGCTTACGTCTATGAAACAAAATATTACTTTTAGCAAAAAGCAACGTAGCGCCAATGACAAGCATAAAAGTGAAATTTGAAATTGTTTTTGTTTGGCTAAAAATATCTAACAAAAAAATAGTTGAAATGATAGTAGCAGAATATGTTTACAAAAACCATACAAAATTGTTAAAGCAAAGAAATTTGGAGCTTCTGTTAATGACAGCCTGTTTCATACAGGGTGCGACCGAGAGAGCAAATAATAAATCTGTTTGGCAAGCGCGCTTTATAGTAGGTAAGGGAGACTCTTGGGGTCATTTTAAGCAAGAATTGCAGTATGGGCATTCACTTTGTTCTTTAATTGTGTAGTAGACCAGACAATTTTTTTGTGTCTCTGTATGAAATTAATTAAGAAAGGCAAATAACTACTGTAAGTTAGTAATACAGCTTATTTTAAAGCTTTTAGAAATTTTACAAAAATTTTAATGGGAAAAATGTCAAAATTTGGGTAGAAGGTTTGAAACTTAAACTAAAATCAATTGCTCCTTTTTTATTAATATCACCCAATGTCTCAATGACAACAGGCTGTGCTTTTTGATTTCGAAAGGCACAAAGAGCTTTCGATTGGTTGGGACTGATCGAGGTTGTTATCATACATATATTTCTATCTAAAACTTTCTTCGTTGACTTCCAAAGAAAATTATTGAGCGATCTGACTGAGAGGGGTATGGTCATCAGGATTAAGAAAGAAGGTTGATGATCAGCTCTTATCCACTCTGATGATGAATTAATTTTTGTTCTAAAGCAGAATCCACACTCAGTAAATACTACGTCATAGGTAGTATAAAAGTTGAAGACTCTAACTGTTTGAAGACTCTAGTTGTTTGAGCTTAGAAGTGATCACACAAAGGTCCATTGAAGGGGAAGTTCATTACTCACTGACAATTTCGCAGTCAAATTTAAAGTTCGCTGCACCAAAGAGTCCTTATTCAATTGTCTGAACGAGGCCATTTAAACTGCCTTATACTCGCGGCAGACCTCTCACTCGATCGATATATTAATATGGGTAAAGCTCCTTCGATTACAGATAAACTTTTGAAGTCGCTTTTGGAAGTAGACCAAAGCGAGAAAGGTCTCTGATATCCTGAATGGTTTTTTTGTGAGAGCAGATTCCGTGCCATGTATAGAGCACTTCGACCAGGCGTATAAAAAAATTATTTCAAAAAAATTTCAGTGCTCTTTGAAGATGAATTTTTGTCCATTAGCGTAAATAGCCACTTAAGAGGCTTCTAGTTTCTTTTAGCTTTTCCGATTGCTTTGTACAAGAATTTTTGCTGAAGAAGGAACTCTAATCATAGTCAAATTAAAAATATGTTTTATTTACTTAAATACGATTCCAGACTAAACATCATTTCATGCCTGTCATAGTACATTTTATTTTTAAAACGGGGGTTTAATGATAAAATGTCGAACACGTCATTTTAAATTTTTAAAATCAAGGTTTGTGTCCATGGTTGTGCTATGTCGCAACGCTTACTCCAAATTTTAGTTTGGCTTTTTTCGCTCACAGCTATGTTATGGTTTCTGAATAAAATAGTTGACACAGGGTGACCTTGCAAAACATAGAAAATTTCTTCATACCACCAACCAACATAATTTTTTTCACAGGAGGATCCTCTTTCATCCATTTCATTTTAGCTAAAATATTTGCTTAATATGGATATGATGACTCAACATTTTAAATGTCCTTTTTAAGCTAAATAACGTTTTAAAAAAAAAAAATATTTTAACCCACCTTATTATGCGCATACCTACCATACAGTATATGTGACACATGCGGCATAAATATTTCCTTATTAGTATGCGTTTTTAACGATAGACGTCAACTTATTCAAATTTATGAGTACTCGCCGCTCAGCATTGTTGTCATAGCACAATTCTCTCTTTCACAACGAATTTTTAGTCAAATTTTCGATTTGCCACCACCTCAAATTTATATGCTTGATTGAATTTTCCACTCATTGAAAGTAGCAGCTAATAGCTAATATTTCAACATGCTACCGTCGTTGCTGTAGTGGGAGGGGGGTTTCTAATGCATGGCTGCTAAAACTCATGATAACCTCACAAATTTCGTGTTCGTGCATGTCGCTCGAAGCAAAGTGCATGTACATACATATGTATTTGCAATTTTTAGATGTACTGTGATGTGTGTACTCGTATGTGTGTGTATTTGCATGTATGTACATATATCAGCATAGTTATGTGCCAAATATAATATGCATTATTTTAATCTAATTTGACGCAATTTTAATTTTACATTTTATGTGTGCATAAATAAGTTTGTAGATATATATGTATGTACGATAGGCCGGGTCGATTTGTGGGGGCAAAAAAACCGTCCATTGCTCTGTGAAAATCATACCTTTAAACGATCTGATCATTTGTAGTCCATTTGTAGTAGCTCATACGCCATGGCCCCTACCCAAAAGTTCGACCCAAATTGGGGGACATCAGAATTCGTTTCAGAGGTATGGTTCCTTCGGCAAGGATTCTTATTTTGATCCCTAGAATATGATTTTCATAGAGCAGTGAGCGATTTTTTTGCCTTCCCACAAATCGACCCGGCCTAATATGTACATACATATGTATGTATGTATGTATGCATGGTCTTGTATCAAATTTACATAATCAGTTAATCATCATCATTGGCATTTGGATTATAATATTTCCACTCATTAACGTTTGAAATGTTGGAATTGGATTTTTGTATATGTTTGCAGAATATATGTCTGTGTGTTTCAGTGTACATTAGTGTGGCTTCAAAAATAAACCAAATTTTTTTTTTCAACGCTCAAATTAAATATTACAATTTTAGCAGGTTCTCCATCAAGCTGAAAATTTCAATATCTGCAAATGAGGAGATTCATCAATGTTTTGTATTGTAAGGTAAATAAAAGTAAAATATTTTTGCAGAATATTTTTGTATGGTTTCTTTGGTGTTATGTTTTTAGTACATTAAAAAAAAAATATTTATTCAAATTAATATCTTAAATTGATACTGACAACCCGCCTCTCGCTTTGCTTTCACTTCCCTGCTATAAATTAAAGGAAAAGTTGAAATAAATCCATAACAATTGTTAGTCATCTGGAAGTCAAGGAGTGGTGTAATAGCCGTCATCCGGTGGTCGTCGTTCGGTGACAAATTTAAAATTTTACTCTATTTATATGAGATGTATTATTTTTATTTCTTTTCTTTGTAAATTTTTCACTGAAATATATACATATCTGTTATTTAATCAATCATATAACAAACTTTTTCTTTAAACGAATTTCATGATTTTTAGTACCCAAAAGTATTTGAGGCATGAATATATATTTCTAAAGTATGATAATAATACGGAGAGCTTCCGTGAGAATTAAGCAGGGTACGGAGCTACATATATAATCCACCGGATGGCGGCTAATATATATGTACCTACTTTCAAAATTGTTTTGAAAAAAATTAATTATGTTTTTGCAGAAAACACAACCTCTCTTCTCAAGACATTTGAAATCCATGAAAGGGGGTCTATGGAAAACATTTTAAATCTAAGATTTTGAGCAGACGCTTTTTGTTGGTGCCTTTCCGGTGATATTTTTAATTGAGAGCTGAAAAAAATACATCTATGTTTTCTAAGACACTCTAATATGTATGTAAACAAGTTAAGTATAGTGATTGAATTAAGAAAGTTAACAGGATAGGTGATACATTTATTATTATGAAAATTATATTTTTCTTTTTTTTTTGAAAATATTTGGGAAAAAATTTTTAAATAAAATTCGAGCCTACATAATGCCCAGCAAGGTTCCCAAATAGGAGCTAAAAATTTCGAAATACCTAAAATAACACAAATTACACAAAAAGTGACAAACATGCAAATTAAAGCAGTTATTCGTCTTAATGTCTGAAACACAATACACCTGTTCAAGTTACCACGAGTTGTTGCCAGTGCGATAAGCCTAATTGTTGCAGAAAAACTAAGAAAAAACAATTAAAAAAAAGAAAAAAGTAAAAACACCAAAAGGTACGCAATATTGGATTAAATGTCTGCGTAATAAGAGAAAAATGTGCAACCCAAACCTGACAGCACTGAGCAGACAGCATCAGCAACAAAGATAAATTACCTGCTTGCTACCTAGATTTATTCGATTAAGAGTTCAACAGTGTTGTTTAGGACATGACAATGACAGTCAGCATATTCAAGGTGGTAGATGCAAACTTATTTACGATTTAGATACAAAATAAGCAAACTAAATAGCGGTGAGATAAATAAATAAAACAACAAATGGGTAATTACTATACAGCAATGATTAGAAGGCTTGAAATGAGGAGCGAAAGTAAACAGAAGCTAAGAAGCAGAAAAAGCTTATAATTTCAACAATATAAATTTGGATTATTTTTAATTATTGTTTCATTTTATTTTGTTTTATTTTATTTTATTTTATTTACATTAATTTAATTTAATTTAATTTAATTTAATTTATTTAATTTAATTTAATTTAATTCAATTTAATTTAATTTAATTTAATTTAATTTAATTTAATTTAATTTAATTTAATTTAATTTAATTTAATTTAATTTAATTTAATTTAATTTAATTTAATTTAATTTAATTTAATTTAATTTAATTTAATTTAATTTAATTTAATTTAATTTAATTTAATTTAATTTAATTTAATTTAATTTAATTTAATTTAATTTAATTTAATTTAATTTAATTTAATTTAATTTAATTTTATTTTATTTTATTTTATTTTATTTTAATTTATTTTGTTTTATTTTATTTTATTTTATTTTATTTAATTTTATTTTATTTAATTTTATTTTATTTTATTTTACTTTTTTTAATTTTATTTAATTTAATTTAATTTAATTTAATTTTATTTTATTTTATTTTATTTTATTTTATTTTATTTTATTTTATTTTATTTTATTTTATTTTATTTTATTTTATTTTATTTTATTATATTTTATTTTCTTTTCTTTTATTTTATTTTATTTTATTTTATTTTATTTTATTTTATTTTATTTTATTTTATTTTATTTTATTTTATTTTATTTTTTACTTTATTTTACTCATCTCTTCAAAGGAGATTATATTGACCTCACCAAGACCATAACCTATTTAAACTGTTAAGGTTATCCTCCAAATGTGATTGAACTCAAGTGGTATGAAATATAGTTTACCCAAAAATTCTTGCTCAAATGAAGTCTTTATTTGTTTCAAATAAATTGAGCTAAAAGGAATTCCTTTGCTAGTGCGCTCACAAAAAACCATCCATTTCGAAACTATTTCATTTGCCAAGCAATCCATTGTATCCTTTAACTGTCTGCTATTGTAAGCGCAAATGAAATATGTGCGTAAATCAATCACAATCTCAAATGTCCACAGCTAACCACTCACACGCTCGTAACAATCATTCATGGCAGTTATTGGGGTAGTCACCCTTCATTTGCACACAATTCATTTCTCATCTCTTACTCGTACTCGTACTTGAAATGGGCTTGTGCGTAGGTATGAGTTAACAATTTTCACCCCCGTGCAAGCATTTCGAATGTACAAAACTAATGAAATAGGAGCCACTGTGGAAAAATGTTTAAAAGAACGTAAATTGGAGCTAAGACTATCATCATTCATAGCGACCCACAGACAGGAGCTGGGTAACTATGTACATACATTTATGCATAAAAATATATAAGTGTCCAGTAGTGACCCTATAGGGTGGGTCAAAAACACTAAACTGATAGCAATAGGTACTAATCTCCAACTAGTCTGAAAAATAATAGACTACAATGAGCTGATTCCATTTTGCGATACCTGTTCTTTCGACGGAAAGGCCAAGGGAGTTTAGTCTTCATTCATATTATTTCTTTTCAAACAAAGTGGCAGCCTTCCTCATTCTTTGTTGCCGAATTCGTTTGTCGATAGGAAAATCTTTTTGGGGTGGAGCTTCTTTGTTCATTCGAATACAATTTTCCGCTCAGTGCAGAATTAGGTTATCGCTTTCGTCGGCTTCATTGTAATCACACTCCCGACTTTCGCCCTCAAGCTTTTTTTTCCTCAAAAGTCGTCTCTTACTTCCTCGCCTCTTAACTAGTTACTTGGCCAGTTGGGTATACATTTACGTTTACCAGTATTTATTACAACAATTTCAATGTACATAAACGCCTGTCTATCTGCGCTTAAACGAGAAGTGTGAAAAGTTTACATTAATGGAGTGAAAAAGCTCACTACTTAGTTCGTAGTGAAAATAAATAGCAGCAAATAAAAAACAACAAAAAAATTGTTATTATTGCTTAAGCTTTTGTTGTTGCTAAGTATGTTTGTACGCATTATTGTTGTGCTATGGTTAATCGTTTCAACACTAAGTACCACTCATTAAGTTGTCTTAGCCCCAAATGCTAAGCAGCCCTTGATTTCCCCATTTTGTCTGTTAGAACAATCACCCTACTTGCCATTCAAGTGAAGTAAACGCGTTGTCCATATAATTGCTACAATCAACCCCAATTCAACTATTTAGCAATAGAATACATAGCTGGCGCATAGAAGAAGAAGAGGAAGATTTGACGCCGCTGGCTGCTATAATTCTTCATTTCTCTTCAAGTTTGATTGTAAATAAATGTGTCTGAGTTTATATTTGAAACATCTGTTTGGTCTTGTGTTGAAACCTGCATAAATTTAATACAAAAATGGTTGCTCCTGAATGTATGCAAGCAGATTTGAATATGTATTTTGAAACTTTGCTAAATTTTTGCTCAGTAATTTTTAAAATATTTGCTTTGAATTCCTTTAACAATATTCTTAATATTTTCTCGGAAATGCACTCTGGCTATTGACGATGAGCGGTAGTACTTTTAATTCTGATTAGGGTTGTTTTAGTTAGCATACATTTAGGATGGTTGAAAATTTTGAAATGAGAGAGTAGGAATTCTCTCTGTCTTCTTCATTTTTATTCTACTTAAAAAGCACACAGGGATGTTGAAGCCAGCATACATAAATAAAACAAATACAAGTTTCGAAGAATTAGTAAAAAGGCGCACCTACTCTATAGTTCTATTCGAAAGAAAATTTGTACGTTTTCGAGTGATTCGTACTGTGCAAGTAATTTTCGGTCAAAAAGCTTCGTTGTTCGATTTCCATTCTATTGCCTTCGAATTTGATTTATCCCACTGTCGCTTGTAGAAAATTTGGTACTCACTAATTCGAAAACTTATAGCAAAATGTTTGAAAGTTAGAATATTCTGTTCGAATTTATCCAACGAAAACCCACAAAAATGTATTTTCTTGTGATTATAATAAAACAAATAAGCCCATTTTATGAAAAAAAAAAAAAAATTTATTTTATTCACAAACCACAGCATAGCGCACAACCATAGACACAAACCGTGATTTTCAAATTTAAAAATGCCATTTTAAAATCAGAACTCCATTTTAGACATAAAATATATTTTAAGTTGCGTCTGACAGACATGAAATGGTGTTTATTTTTAGAATCATGTTTAAGTAGATAAAACTCTATTTTAATTTGACTGTGGTTATGGGCCAAAAGAATTTGCTGCGCCTAAAAGTATGCAGTTTGTTTAACCAAAGCAGTGTCCCCGCCAGCAATTTTGGATGTTTATGCAATTTATTTTTAATATACATATGCCTTATACTATACATATTTTGTTCAAAAACATAAAACAACTTAAATCAATCTCAACTCTGTGTTAAAGTTTAACACGAAACAGCACTTTAAGAAAGTTTGAAAATTTTGTTTTGCCTCAGAGTGTGTAGCTGCCTAAGAGAGTACTCAAAAGTTCAACAGGAAGTACACAAAAAGCTTTTGGCTTTAAACAATCGACTTGGAAATATATATTTGTTCAAACCATGTGCAGAGATAAGTATGTATGTACATATGTACATTAGGGCGGATAAATTTTTACAAATAAATTTTTTTCGATAGCATTCTAAGCAGTCACATTCTATTTCAAATAGCTAGAAAGAAAATTTTTCTTACGGGATCTTATTAAAATTAATTCCAGCATGAAAATTTAAGAAAAAGCTAAGTTTATCTTTTTGTTAAAAAGTTTAGAAAAATTGTCTAACGTTTACATACCCCTTCCGGTATACGATCGAAGAAAGTGCTCGAAATAATTTTTAAAAAAAGTAGACCCTCCCTAATATACAAATGTGGATCTTTTCTTTAAACAAAAAAGTCAGCTTTTATTGTTGTTGTTGTTTTTTTTCTACAGCATTTAGCAAACAAAGCACAAAAGAGGCTGTCGAGAAGTGTAAGAAGCGTTAACAACAATAAGAAACCGAAATAACAACAACACCAATAACCCAACAAACAACCAAAGCAGAGTAAACAATACGAATTATTGAACTAAGGCGTACAAGTGGATGTCACACATACATACAAATGACAACAACAACAACATGCAAGCACATGTGAACGTGCTTGACAAATTCCCATCTACACTTTTTTGCACTCTGGGCGTTTAGCGTACATACATACATATAATAGGGTGGGTCGATTTTTTTTAAACTTTTTTTTTAATTAAATTTTTTATTTCTTATTTTGAGGTAGCTAACGGGTCTTTTAACTTATAAAAACAAATTATTATTTTTGACCTTTAGCTTATTTATAGTCTTAGTCTAGTAGTGCACGAAGTGCTGAGTATACTTTTTTTCTTTAAGTACGCTAAGTCGTTTTATTTTCAACCCACCCTAATACAATAAGTATGCAACAACAACATGTATACATATACATAGATACTTTACATATGTACATAGGTTCCTTAGATGAAGAAAATGTTACAAAAAAAAAGCGTGATGAAAGCAAGTCAAGTCAACGAGCTCATATCCAAAGTAAAGTGTCTTTGGAAGTCATGGCAGCGAAAATCTCGATGCGTCGAAAAGTTTAACAAGATTTCGACATTTTGACTTTAGTATGAGTCGCATGTAAGTGTAGGTATGTATATAAAAATATATATGTATACACTACAGGGAATGTAGTTAATACATTGAAAAAAATGCGTTTAGTCTAGGATGAGTACGAGATTCGTCACAAAGGATCATGGTTTGGAACTAGATACTAAACTGGCAAAAAAAAAAAAAAAATCTGCCAAATAAGAATTAGTTAGATTCGATCCCCTTAGACGAAGCATATTTTTCGTCTTAATTTGATTATATTTTATTTTTTTAAATTTTAACATCTTTAATGCGATTAAAAGTAAATGTTTTAGGCTTCCTGCTTGAGTCATGATAAATAATTGTCATTAACCGTAATGATTGCCGGTTTAATAAATATTTTTTTTTCTTAAAAGCTATTCATTATATTTGATTTCGATTTTAAATGATCAAAAACAATATAATGAATTCGCAATATTTTTGCAAAAACAAAAAAAAAGCGAAGTAATGAAGTAAAAGTAATGAATATCAAAGTAATTATTATTTTTAATTATGAAAATTTTTTTATTCGTATTATTAAATATTTTTTGTATTAAAATGATCAAAAAAAGCTCACACAATCCTTACTTTTGATTATTTTTTTCTAGCATTATTTTTTTTCAAATGGTAATCAATTACAGTTAATGAAATCCCATTAATCACAATTATTTTTCATTCTTAATTATTATTCTATAATGGAATGATAAAAATATTGAATCGCTTTACACGAAAATTACAACAACAAAAAAAAAAATTTTAAAGTAATTCAAATAAACCAAGAGTAATGTTTGTTATAGGAATGATTATTTTTTGTTTTATTTTTTGTATTGCACGTTTCTTAATTTTTTGTACTTTCTGCTACCATATTAATTACAAGCAAAATATAAATTTTTTTCACATTTATTAAAAAAAACAATTAAAATGCATTTAAAATCAAGCAAGGTTAATGTTAAGCACTGTAATGATTATTTTTAATTATTAAAAGGTGTTTTTTTTGTTTGTTTATAATAATGTAAGTTTCTTGTCTAGGCGAAATAATAATTAAAAAAAATAATAAGTAATGATTACTTTTGATTATCTCTGATTAGCTTCACTTTTTTATAATGGTTATCAATTAAGAGTTGATAGGCATTAAATCCACAAATTATTAAATGGCACAAAAAAATATTATGCGTTTTCAAGATTATTACAAAAACTTCAAAAGTAATTAAAATACTTGAACCTTTTAATAATCGTAGCAAGTAATGGTTAAATTGTATTACGAGTATTTCAAATTTATCTTTTTTTTTATTTCCCCACCAATTCAACTAAAAAGCAATCATTACCTTATTTATCTTTGATTACTTTTGCTTTTTTGTAATAGTAATCATTTGTAAAGTCCTAGAGTAGGATACCCTATTAATTACTATTGCTTATGTTTAAAGGATTACTTTAGACAGGCCCGTGCGCAAGGGGGGGTTTTGGGGGTTAAAACCCCCCCCATGGCCAAATCTAAGTTGCAATGATTTTGCAAAAGTTTTCAAAATACAGTTTATAAATCTTATATTGAATCTTGACTAATAATTTTTGACAAAATTAGTTAAAATAATTTTACGGAAGAAGAAATTGGTGAAAGTTGCAAAGAATAAGGTTGGTCAATACATATGTAAGTCCGGCACTTTGAATTGCACTTGGAGTTTTCCGAAATTATAAAGTTGTGTAGCGTATGGGCATTTTTTTTTTTTTAATTTTACTGATGAAAACAGTGAGCACTTTCAATTAACAGAGCGAATGACCTGCAAGGCTCAATTATATGAAAGATTTCGAGTGTTTTCTGACCCTTTTTGTTGTAGGCGTAAAGAGAATTGTGAGAAAATGAACGTTGGAGAGCAGATGAGCGACACCATTCAAATATTTGAATGTTTTCAAACATTTTCTGAGGTTTTTTTTATTTCACCTAAATGAAGGTAAAGATCGCATTTTTCATGGACGTTTATCAATAGTCTGGCTTTGGTTTGTTAATCGTCGAGATCTAAAACTGCTCAGCTACAGAGAAAACCTAAGTAAGGTAGATAAAAAAATAGATGACACAATTAATAAATAATTAGTTGACAGCGAATAGTTATTGTAAAGAATAAAGATAAGAATCAAAGGATATGAAAGCAAATTGTTGATATGTATTTAGGATAGAAGGAATTGACTTTTTTATGCTGCATAGTGAGTCTGAAATATCAAACGTACCAGAATGAGAGTTATAATCTTGACACAAACAACGAAAAGGCTCATTTAATTCAAAATTAGTTCGACACTGTTTCAAGATAAGTGGTTTAAAATGTCTTGATGGACGAGAAGGTACATTGAAGTTCACTTCACTCAAAAGAAACGGGCTTACGATTGAACCATTTAGTAATTTAGTCATGAAAACAGTTCCAAGCAGTTCCCTCCGACTAGAAAGGCTGTGAAGATTAATTAGTTTTAAGCGACTCGTATACGATGGCAAATTATACAAGACCATCGTTTAACAAATGCTAGAACGCCTCTAGCTTTATTGACTGTTAAGTTAATGTGGCAGTTAAAACCGAGTTTTTAGACCATAGTAACCCCAAGGTCAACAAAATCATACATTTGCTCAAGACTATATAGTCAAAAAACGCTTCAAATTCATCGAAATCGGACTCATTTCGGACTCTTTTTTATGACTCCGTTTGAGTTCCCGCGTAGAGCGATTTTTCGCTCTATTTGGGCTCCGAAAGAAGCTCATTTTGGAGAGTAAAGCTCTGAGAAATGAGCGTTTTATGGCCCGAAAGGAGTCTTTTTTTGCACTTTTAGTTAGCTGGGATATGCCATCATATCACCAATTCTCTATCAAATACAGAAAAATGTGTACAACCAAAAAAATTTTCTTGGGTATAGTTTTAGGTATCAGAGTATGCAGTTTCAGAAAAGTTAAAGAACATTTAAATTTATGATGTATGGGTCTAGGTATCTGTTTCAGCAAATATGTTTATCTTAGTGAAAAATGTATGTGAATGCAAATCTAAATTAAAACCCCCCCCAAGGCCAATTCCTGCG
Source organism: Sphenella marginata (assembly GCA_951509765.1). Classification (NCBI taxonomy): domain Eukaryota; kingdom Metazoa; phylum Arthropoda; class Insecta; order Diptera; family Tephritidae; genus Sphenella; species Sphenella marginata. Next base: position 95,573,305 of record OX608080.1, on the reverse strand, counting down.
CACGGCCCTGACTTTAGACACTAAAAAAGCCTTTTTTATATTTTCTTATAGAAACAAAATATAAGCGAAAGTAATTAAAATAATTAAAATTAATGTATATACAAAGTAATGATAATTTTTAATCACTTAAGATTTTTTTCTATTATTACACGTTTGTTGCGAAAAAAATTCAAAAAGATTATTACTTTTGATTTTTTATAATGGTAATTGATAATCATTCTAAATTTAAAAATCAGGGTTCGGGAATGTTGAAAAAGTACCAAAAAACAAAAAAAAAGTAATGCAGTGGGAAAAATGTCTGCCGTCTAACGCTTCCCCATTTGCAACACGTCAGTTGATTTCAGCTGAAAGTAATTGAGGACGAACCACCACATCTGTTCCATACGCACTAGAATTGCAACCCCTCAGAACCAAAAATATTCCCTACAGGGTATTTCTAGGTATACTCGTCTATATAGATAGAAGTAAAGCCAACTAAAAATGGAAGTTAGCCAATTCTAGCATAACAATAAAAACTAATGCAATGAGTGTGATGGCTGATAGCTGATGGCAGACATTGGCAACAATAAACAGAATAACAATGAGGAACTACAGACTAAATACCTATTTGTAGTAAAAGTAGCATAACATTGTAAAAAACATATACATACATACGCATATGTGGATACTTGGATGGTGGATTTAATTTCTTTGTTAGCATGAAATAGGTTGTCTTAGGTTAGGAGTGCTTTTGGATGTCTCAAGCTCCTATACGAAAATGTGAATGCCCTCAAACTTTAGTTATGTACGTGCTATCTTACTTATAGCCGTGTTATGGGTTTAACAACCACAATTGCTTTATTCCTAATTTTGTCTTTGCGAGGATATTTAGTGACATCTTTAGACCATCAAAGAGATGGAGGTTTAAAAGTACCCTTGAATATTTTTATAATTTTACCAGCTTAACGTTAAGTTTCCAGTGGGGCTACTAAAGTTCGCGTAAGCCCATCGCTCTGCCTAATCTAATCTAGATAAAATTGTTTTTTTTTTTTTATATCAAAGGCAGGCTCAAAAGATTACCAGGCATTCCAATAGATTACTATAGCTTCTATGAACAAAAAGTTCTCAAAAGGAAAAGAAAGGACCGTCTCCGTGCGCGAAAGGTGCATTTATTCACAGCATATCCTCCCTGTGAACAAATATACCAAAAACCTTTATTTCCCTTACAACCTCTCAGTTATGATTTCCTGAGTTTGGTTAGTAAAATAAACCCAATGCGCTAATCCACTGTCAAAGTCTTTTATTTAAATGAGCCGTACACCAATTTAATCCTTCCACTGCACACTGCACACCGCACTACATCATTTGCTAATTAAAAGCACGTAATTGTTAATCAAAACAAAACATTCCATCTGATTATTTTATTATTAAAATTTCCTCCCCGCCACTTTTGCATCCACAGTTTATACATTTTTGTTAATGGCAGTGACGGACATCTAATAGTTATTGTGAATATTTCAATGTTGCCGACAACTTTGACAGTGACAGCAATGCCGCTTTCCGTGAATGTCACTGACTTTTTTTGTACTTTGTGATGTATAAAAATAAAACATAAAAGAATGGAAGATACATTAAACTAAAATAAACACACAACACACGAAAGGTTGTTAGTTTAAAATAGATTTGAAGCACGAAAAGGGAAGGCTAAATTTGTAGTGGAGCTGAAAGGATTGAAATCAAATATTAGAAGTGAACAGAAATGCTGAGAATTTCTATCCATTTTCTTAACATTTCTTCAATAGCAGATAGAAGTAGCTACTCTGTTCGTCTAATTTTTCGAATTAAGAGACACTACTCAGCACTACTTCATAGACACTCACATATTCATTCCTTGCCAGCCGAATCAGCATTTTTGTTGAAAACACATTTGAATGTAATTTGAGTTCAAATCCGTTTTCCGATGTCCAATATTGAATTCTAACCTTAGGCTGTTCAATCCACCGCAAAAGCGTACATGTTTGATATGAAAATATTATTATTTCTTTACTTGAAAAAATATCGGCTTCCGACTTGAATTCTAGCAATATTTTCCAACTGAAATCAGGCATTGCTTTCTTGTCAGGCATTTCACTAATTAATAAAACACAATGCAGAATGTAATATAATATAATAAATACTATCTTTTGTTGCAGAAATATATATCTTTTTATTTCTTTACTTTTTTTTATACTTAGTTGTAGCAAATATTTTGGCTGCTCTTCGTTTGCTCACGTGTTGCGTCAGTTTTGACAGCAAATATAAGTGTTGCCATGTGTAACAAATCGCAGTTGTACTTTCAAGATGTACTTCAATGGCTTTCAAACTGTGCTCAAACTTTTGGAAAATGTTCAAACGCAAGTTGAATAATCACCAGCAAATCACTTGGAAACATATGATGGTAAAGCAAACATGTTTTTAATTATGCGTATCGCAAGTACTGAAAATCTGTGTATGATATAAGATTTGGAATGGTTGAATCATTTAGTAGAAATATTCGCCCGAATTCAGGTTTGGCTTGAGTAGAAAAACCACTTAACAAATTTTTGAGTGACCTCTTCTTATTACACAGCTTTCTATATCTCTTTTACTCATCCCCCTGCCTCCTTTATCACTGTCCCGCCGCAAACCTCTCTGTCTCTATCTCTTTCTTATGATACAAATTTCTACTGATCACAAGCTCCTTCTTTATGTAAATTATGTCAAAGTTGTCTTGTGAAACATTTCATGTCCTAGTAATGATATGAACAAACTGAGCTGGGTAATAGAAGCTAAGCAACTTATAAACACTGCAGTTTTTTTGAGCAGACATAAATACTTGCATTAGGGTGATCCAAAAAAGTTGTTCATACCAAACTGTGAAAGTCTCACTTTCTGCTGCTAATAACTCATTATTTGACTAATAAAAGAGAAGTTGCCTCTCAGAACAAAAATCGTGCCATGGTAGTATGACACAGAGTGAGTCGAGTTTACAATCGATGGAGCCTATAATACGAAAAACGGTGATTTTTCAGGTCTGAGAAATTTGTTCAAGTCTATTTTGGTAGCTGTCTTCATAAATTTTTCCAATTGCTCTATTAACTCTCTGTATAAGCTTTAATTATTCTCACTCATATCATTTGCAAAAATATATCATGCACTACGGATCACCCTAATGTTCATATATATATATATATGTATGTATCTACATGTATATAAGTAATATCCAGCATTGAGCTTCTTTCCCCCTAAACATGTATCCAGCTTTGGGCGTTGATAAGTAATTTTATTTGACACTTTCTCAGAAGAATCTTATATGAAGAGCATACTCTAAGGATATGCAGGATGTATAAAGAATGGCGTTGTAATTCGCTCTTACAACACAAAAGACAAATCACAGACTACATTAGCTACATAAAGAATATACATAAATAAGGAGTAGCAAATGAGTGGAAAAGCAAAAGCAAAGAGGAAACTTAGTGTTGGACAAAGAATGTATGTAATACGTTTAAGGGGGTAGAGATGTGTTAGGTTAAAGTAGAAGAATCATGGCATCTTGTAATTGTTTGACTTTCTTGTTTAATCCAAGTGTTATGCGCGATATAGTCGTTGTAAGTTGATTTTTACAAGGGAAGTGTTTATGCATATGATTAGAAATAATGCTGAGGGGGTAGACGGAGTATTAAACACTGGAATTTTTAAAGTTAAAAAACCAACAAAAAAAGTAATAATGATGCAAAGAAATTACAGATAACTGCACCACGTTCGATCTTCACAGGTGACTGCATACGAAAATATCTGTACCTAATCTCAATCCAGGTTCATTCATATGTACATGCAATAATTCCTAAGAATCAATTCAATGATTAAGTAATTAGCATTACTTTTAAAAGAGTCTATGATTATTTTTCATTTAATTAAAACAAAATAAAAAACTATCACGATTATTAAAAAAAAATTTAGAAAAATGGGAAGTAATAAAAAATTTTTTTTTTGTTTTTTTTTTAGTTCCTATATTTTTTTTTACTTTTAATTTTTCTGATTTTTTTTTGTTATCTTCATTTTTTAAAAATAATCAAGAAAAATCGAAAGCAATAAGAAATTTATTTATTTGTTCATTAAATTAAATTTTTTTGAATGCTTTTAGTTTTTTGACGTTTGTTTAAATTGTTTTCTTAAGTTATTTTTGACATTTTTTTTTTATTTTTATTCATTTATAATTTTTTTTGATTACTTTTAATTTTTCTAATTTTTTACATATTTGTAATTAGCTAAGACTTATTATCAACTGGTCTTGAGCTCATTAAAACTTTTTTTAATTTTTTTATTTGTAATCTTGATTTTTCACGAATATTAAAAATGATCAAGAAAATCCGAAGTACTAAAAAAACAATTTTTGTGTTTATTTTTTTTTTAATATTTAAAATTTTTGATGATTATTTAAATTTTTTTTTTAAATTATTTTTGATATGTTTTTGATTTAATCGTAAAAAGTCATAATTGATTTATTTTTAGTTTTTTATTCGTAATCATGATTTTGCATCATTATTAAAAATAATCAAGAAAAATCCAAAATACTTAATACAATTTTTGTTTGTTTTTTTATAATTGTTTTAAATTTTTCTGTTTTTATTTCAGATTTTTTTAATTACCATAATTTTTTTTTAACTTTTCTGATTTTTATTAAAATTTATTTTCAATTATTTTTGATTTTTTCAATAATCGTTGAAAATCATTATTTATTTTAGAATTTTTTTATTAGTAATCCTTTTATAATTGACTTTTCTTGAAAACAATGCAAATAATCATTACCAATGAAAAAATCTGTGTAATCAATTGATTACTAATTACTAATTGTAACTAGCATTTTTTCTATAATATTTCGAAATTCTTTCATGAATTATCTTAGAACTTTTTTGGGACCATTTGGGAATTGTTTAAGTAATAATTCTTGAACCGCAATACCAGAATGATCCGCAAAAGGTTCTCACAACAACGCCGAAAATGTCCCGAAACGCCCTTGAAAAAGTGTGAAAATAACTCCTGAAAAAATTCCGAAATGTTCGCGAAAAATTCCTTATTTACATACCTAAAATTCTTCGAAATGGGCATCGATCCCTAAAACAAACCCGAAATTACCAATTATCTAAAAAAAAAATGGTATGTTTTTTTTTGTTCATAACTCGTCACTCAAATTTTTTAAAGCGCTAATTCCTGGCTAACTTTTGTGAACTTCTTAGGAACCTTTTTTTTAAATCATTGCAATACGAGTATACATATCTGTAGCAAAAAGGGGGGAAAACCAAAGCAATTTTTTTTTTTTTTTTTTAATTTTACAGTCGAGCGCTTTGAAAGCTTAAATTGTAGAGTAAATACAAATTGTGCTACCTTGAGTTAAACTTTGGTCGCTTATTGCCATAGATAAAAAATTAATAAAAAATGTGTTGTGAGCAAAATAACATGTTCCAAAGAAATCACAAAAGTTGTTTGTTTATTGACGATCCCCTACTCATATTTCAAGATTTAATTTCAAAACTTTTTGCTGTGCGTCACACTGAATCTACCGACTTACGCTAATAAATGTCGACACCAAAGCTTTAAACACTTTATTATTATTTTTATACATTAATTTAATATAATTTTCTACGCATTCGTTTGCTCCTAGTTTTATCATACATTTCTAAGTATACGGACAAAAATGTGACCCACACCAAATGTAATTGAGTTTTATGTTCATTGCCTGACATGCGATGACTGTTGGCTATTGATAAAGCAAGCTGATGGAGCAACAAAACAACAGAGTGGAAATGGGAGCAATAATAAAACTCAATGCAGAGACAATGTAATGACTTTGGTAATTACAGCAAAGACAAAAGCAAAAATCAAAAAGAAAAAAATGTTTGAAACTACTAAACAAGAGCAAGAGAATACAACAACACAAAATATAATAGGAAGGAAAGTAATAAAGACAGCGCCACAACAATAAACAAACATACGAGTACATACGACGTGCATTGCCGGAAAGTTATTCGTGTTGGATTGACCGTTTGAATGAAAGTTGGCATGAAAGAGACATCATGATAGTAGAGTTAAATGAAAAATTTGGTACTAGCAAGTACAATGACATAGTTAGTTAAAATGAGCAAAATCCCGCACAAAGGAAAATCTAAAGAGTACAATGTTGATACGATTGACAATCAAGTCATAACCACAATCATGTCATTTCGATTTTGATTTTGATGTTGTTGCCAATGTAAAGAGTAAAAGCTGATAAACATAGTAGGAAATAGAAGCACATTGCACAGTGTGTGGGGGTAATAAGTGCATTGGTGACGTCATTGTCTAGCATTACAATGAGAATCTAACTTCCAACTGACAAGCGGAAACTGCTCGCAATGACATAATAGCTAAATGATAAAAAAAAAATTGTTTTGCGTCGAATGACAGGTGTCAAATAAAAGTGATACCGTTAATAGCTTGCGCGCGTTTGTCGTGTCAATTATATACACATACCTTTGTTTTCTTCTTGTATTTGACAGACGTGTTTTTGTAATGGAAAAGTGACAAGACTTGATGGTTTTACCTAGTTAATTTAAAGCTACAAAGGTCAAATCGGGTTCATTGGAAAAGTGTATGGTATGAAGGCTTACGATAAAATTTACTCAGCCCAACGCCCTGATCATTTCGATATACTTGTTGGTGGGTCTATATCTTTTCTTATTCTCATACTTACAGACATGGGACCAATGTTTGGGAAAAGTATAAAAAAATGGTTCCAAATTGAATTAGTTAAATCTGACCTCAAGCTGAAAAGCTGCAAAAGCATTGCCATCTCATGGACTACTTTGAGACCACCTCCTTTCAAAAAATTCATTCAAATTTTGAAGATATTTTCCCGTTGAAATAATGTGCGATGAGAAAGCTAGACCTGTCTGAATGTAGAACTCCAGATAACTAAACATACTCGCAAGAAACTCGTACTACGTACAAAATTGAAGTCAATTAAATTTAATAAACTAGCACCATATCATCTGCTTCAGCTACAAAAGTAACCCTGAACTTTTGCTGTTCATCAAAATTTGAAAACTGCAGGCACATTTAATGCATCTACTACCATCAAGAATGAGTATATACATATGTACATATGTACATACAAAACATACGCAGAGGCAAGTAAAATTTCATACATATTTCTACATTAGAGTGGCTTGAAATTTTTTTTTGCTTGTCATTGTGTACTTCACAAAAAATAAAAACCATTTTTTTTGTTCAACGTTTTGAGGTGACCATCTGAATTTTAAATATATTTTCATATTTCTACATTAGAGTGGCTTGAAAATTTTTTTTTGCTTGTCATTGTGTACTTTACAAAAAAAAATAAACTTATTTTTTTTGCTCAACATTTTGAGGTGACCATCTGAATTTTCAATAAATTTCAAATTTCTACATTAGAGTGGGTTTAAGTTTATTTTTTGCTTGTCATTGTCTACTTTACAAAAAATTAAATAAAAATAAAAAACAATTTTTTGGCTCAACATTTTGAGGTGACCGTCTGAATTTTAAAAAACTTTCATATTCCCACATTAGAGTGTGTTGAAAATTTATTTTTGCTTGTCATTTTGTATTTGTACAAAGAAAATTTAAATAAAAACCAATTTTTTGCTCAACATTTTGAGGTGACCTTCTGAATTTTAAATAAATTTTAATGTTTCTACATTAGAGTGGGCTTAAATTTTTTTTTTGATTGTCACTTTACTGTACTTTACAAAAAAAAAAGAGAAATTTATTTTTTTTTTGCTCAACATTTTGAGGTGGCCATCTGAATTTTAAATAAATAATTTATCAAGTGGTTCAGTTTGAATTTTTTAAGAATTTGTATACTTCCCCTTGAAATCCATGGGAACATCAGAAATTAAAAAAATTTGAATTCGCATTTATTTTGTGAAATAAAAAAAATTTTATAAAAAATATTTGCTTTATCTATTGTAGCTGTTAGAATTAAAGAGAGTTAAAAAATTTCAAATATTTACAAAAAAAACTCAATTTTAGAAATAAAACAAATAAAAAAAATTGGAATTCGTATTTATTTTGTGAAGTAAAAAAGTCAGAAAAATTTTATTTGAATTCGTATTTATTTTGTGAAGTAAAAAAGTCAGAAACATTTTAATAAAAAATATATTTTTTTATTCATTGTAACTAGTTATTAGAATATAGAGGACAGTTAAAAAAATTGTAAAGTGTACTTTCAAACAAAACAAAAACAACAATTTTTTTATCAACAGTTTAAGTGATTTAAGTAAAAAAAATTTTTTTTTTATAATTTTCAAATATTCTTTACTTATTTCAAAACTGTTGTGGCTACCTCAAAATGCTTCGTAGATTTCGGTTTTATAAATTTTTTGTAATTTTGTAAAATAAAAATTCTTCCCTATTGCCAATCATTTAAAAAGAAAATCAACGCACTCTAATAAACACACACACACCCATACATACTGTTATATACGTATGTATGGACGTAACCTTGCAAGTATAAAGTACGTTTAAATTTCTAATGTCTGCACTCTAACTTGGCTAATGTCATCAACCACGTTGAAACCCAGTGTTGCTAAACTACAAAACGCAACACATCACAACACACGTACGTCCTTGCACTCGTCACAGCTAACAGAGCACAGCCGCAACGTAGCAACCAACGGACCATCGACTAAATGAGTAAATATCTTGTGTAACTAAACCATTTTAATGGTGTAAATTAAATTTGAAAAGTTACGACGCTAACGTAGAGTCGAGTTTTAAAGACAAAATTAAGTAGTACAAAACAAAAAAAAAAAGAAAAAATTAAATAGACGACAAAACTAGAAAAAGTAACTGATGTTGTGGGGAATAAGAAGTTAATGAGGTTGAGAGCGACTTACGACTGCTGCGCGCGCGTTTTGTGTTAATTAATTTTTGTGCTCTTGATATCACAGAGCACAGAAGCTGTGTGAAGGGCGTGCATACCAGTGGATGGTAAGGGTGTTGGTTGAAATAGATTTTTGCGTTAGATGAACTTTGAAAAATATTAAAAAAAAAAAAATTTATTTACAAGCTTGGTAAAAAATGTCAAGCCTTTCTGATATCAAGCTCCCTCTGCTCTTTCAAATAGAAGTCCAGTAAGCCATTCGAATGTTTAAAATAATTTGTCGAGAAGAAAGGGCAGTGAATCTCGCTTAGTTCAAAAATCTCGTTTAGTTTAAAAAAAAGTATTAGACAGGTGGCAGCACTGTTAAAACATCCTTTATGGATATATCTCATTAATTTAAAAAAAATTCGATGGGTGGCAGCACTTTTTATTCTCTTTAAGTGGCAACAATAGCTAGTAACGATACCTGGAAACATATTTTTTTAAAAACCAAGTAGAATACCTCGTGGAAATCACACGAACTCTTCAATTTTCTAATAGAGTATTATACAAGCTATATTTAACAAATGTAGTGCTACATGGCGTATGAGTAACATTCGCACTTTTTTTTGCACTTAGCGACGTGTGAATAAAATAACAACATCGATTTTTTTGGGAAATAAGATTTTGAGCATCGTCGACTCATATTTGACTCATAAATTCGAAGTACTTTCAATGCCTAACTTATTAAAACAAATTTTAACTTCATCTAATTTTTTTTGTTTTTTTTTTTCATCTCTGCTGGTACAAAAACGTGCAAAAAAATATTTTGATATATATAGGGGCGTGGCACCACCCATATAACTAGAAACCTTTCCTAACCAGAAGTAATTACATTAGACCATTGAAATTTGGTTAGGAGTTATATGAGATTAATCCCTCACACCTCCAAAAAAATGGGTATAAAGAAAAGGGGGGTGTGGCAACTCCCACCAATAATGGAATTTTTCATAGTCCGTATCTCGGGAGGTATTTACGTTAGACCAGTGAAATTTGGTTAAAGATTAAATGAGAGTAATTCATAGCACCTCCAAGAAACCTGGGTATAACGCAAAAGGGGGCGTGGCACCTGGAATTTTTCATAGTCTGTATCTCTGGAAGTACTCACATTAGACCATTGAAATTTGGTAACGAGTTATATAAGAGTAATTCCTAGCAACTCCAAGAAAACTGGGTGTAACGAAAAAGGGGGCGTGGTATCTCCCACTATGTGAAATTTTTATAGCTCATTTTTTTGGAAGTATTTAGGCTAGGATAAGGTGAAAAATTTGCATTTCAGATAGTGTTTTATAGTAACAAAAAAATATATTTTTACTTACCAAACTGAAATTTGGTTATGTCAATTGATTTTCCTGCTTCTCTCTATTTGTGCACTTTATGCGTTGGGTAGCTTTAATATTGCATACTAAACTTTTTGCACAATACTTTTTATTTATGATATGATTTTGAATATTTAACACTTTTTTTTTGTTTTCAAACAACAATTTGATAAAGTTTATAATTTACTTTTGCTTATGTTAAGCAAGACAAAATTTTCTAATTTGTATTAACTTTGTACTACTTATGTAGCTTTTTTATACACACTGATACATTTTTGATTTATTCAATTTTTTTAATATAATTTTTTTTTTTTAATTTAAGTATTAATTTCAATATCAATATTTACTATTAGTATATGTATTTATATATTTTTAAAAATATTTTGCGAACTTCAGTTTTCAGCTTTTTGATTTGTTTGATTTCAAGGATTTTTTTTTTTTTTCTAAATCGATAGCATTGAATAAGTTGCTAAGAAGACTTTTTGTTGCGAATTTTGTTGCTGTTATCTATGTTATTATTATTCTTAAATTAATCTTCATTTAAGCTTTTGTTTCTTGCACTACTTTCGTTACACTGTTATTAAATTCTTGTAAATTTAAAAGCACAATTTATTTCTTATTTTTCTTAAGCTTTCTTAATGCCAGAAGCTTTAGAAATTTAAATGCAGATTTGTTAAGTTAAATATTTTTTATATTTTCCACATTTTTCTTTTTCAAATCACTTTGATATTGTTTTTGCTTTATTCACATATGTATATATTTTTATCTTTGACTACGAGTTGTATATTTCTTGGAAATGTTTTATTATTTTTGTTTTCTTTGATATTTAATAACTTTGTTTTGATTCGCAGAACTCAAGGGCACAGTTGCTTCTATTATTTCCTGTTGGCTTTTTTTGATATTTTTGTTGTTTGATTTTGTTGCTTGTTTGTTGTTTATTTTGATTTGATATTTGTTATTCTTTTAACATATATGTATGTATATTTGTATATTCGCATATGCTGAATATTATTTATTTTTTATTTATTTTTTTTTTGTAATTTGTTTTCTTTTGATTTTGAAACTTTATTTATGCTCTGGGACAATATTTGCTGTTGTTGTACTAGGCTTGCTATTTACTCACGTCTTTGTCCTCACACTTTCTTTTCAAATCATTTTGTTTGCTGGTTGCGTTTTACTTTTACTCACTTATAAGTCTTTTATGACTCATTCTTTAATTCATACTTTTTCAATAAAAAGCTTTCAATATAGCTTCGAATCTGTAAGAGAAATCAATGTTTGATATCATTTTTATATTGAACTAGTAGATCCAGACCACTACGCTAAAAATTAATAAAAGACCTTGTTCAACTTTAATTTTATATATATATCTCCCATACCACCTTAGATATTGACCTAATTTACATGGCTCATTGCAGCACTCATTAGCACCTTTCGTTTGATACCCATATTGTACTAACATACTCATATTGTACCACATAATGATCAATAACTCCAAAACTGGCCGAGTTATCGAAAAAGGTGTTACCTTAGATATAAGGTTAGACCTCTTAGTTATGTAATGTTGAAAAATTCATTCAATTATATCAAGCTGTTTTCGTGTGATCCACGAACAAACATACAGACAAACACACATAAATTTTAAAGACCGTTAATTTGGCTTCTATTGCGTTAATAATAATCCCTACCAGCAATTTTTCTAAATAACTATAATGTAAAGACACTAATCTGTTACAATTTTATTATTTGTAGTGATAATAAGGCGCCTAAAAGTACGCAACCACTTAACACAAAAAATATGAAAGCTTAATCGATTTGTGTCTGTTTGTCTAAATGTTTGTACGCTCATCATTTAAAATCTGTTACTCAGAAATTAATAAAATTTTCACCGATATTTCTTAGATGTTTAGCCTAAGTTTTCACAACTCTTTTTTTCATTCATTTTACTTTATTATTTCATTTCCGATCTGTACAGTCGTGGCAATAAAATTAGTCTCGAGATCTTTTTGTTTATACATAAGGCTTACTGAGCAGAGCGTTGCCATGACTGAAACTTTTGGATTATGCTTTCTCCATTTTTCGTTGCCTCTTCATTCATCCCTTTTTCACATTTTTTTTTCTCCTTTTACTTTTCCCTCCTCTTCCATATCCCGTTTTTCTCTTTTATTTATCTCTTACCCCTCCTTTACAACTCAAAGTTCTTCGCCATCCTCCCATTCTTATCGGTCAACTAGTTTTTGACATGAATTAAAGACCAAAAAAAATTAAAAAATATGTGGGCGTGGCACCACCCACTTTTATAAAATTCTGTAAATCTTAACCAAAGGACAGATGCGTATGTATATCCAAATGTAGTTAATTTTGACCAAATACTTTGAGTTGTATGAAAAATTAAAATTGTACATAGCCTGGGGGCGTGGCTCTACGCACTTTTCTAAAAATAACTATAGCCTTTTTCGTAGCCACCGAACTCTTGAAACTATGGTAAGCGTTTCATAGTGGACGTCAATAAACTGTGGATATTAATGAAGCACAAACAAAACAAAACAAAAATTTGAAGGCGTGCTACCGCCCACTTTTCCAAAACTATTTATAGCCCATGCTGTAACCAATAACCCTAAGAATATACTGTGAAAATTTCATAAAGATCAGTTGAATACTTTGAACGCTTATAAAATACAAACGCACATACAGACACACATTAATTTTGCTGTTTTAGATTAAACATTTGTCGAAACGAGGGATAATGTACATATGTATGTAGCTTGCATACAATCGATTGTTCTACAAAAACTTGTTTTGAGTCATTCATATTTTTCAATTAACAATTTAAAAACGACACATTTCGAAAATTTCGTATTTTTGAATCGGACAGTGAAAGTTGTGATTCGTATACGTGATAGTCATAAAGGTCTCGAAACAGCCGAAAACAAAGCGCATCAATTTTTTTTTTTTTTTTAACTTTCTGCTTTCGGTTTCTTTATTCACAAATATTACTAACTAAATTGAAATTCAAATGAATTTTTGTTTAAAAGAATTTTCTAACAACTCTTTCAAATTATCTCGAAAAAAAAAACGAAAAAAAGTTTTCAGCCACAAAAATTCATTTCACTTACAAAATAATTTTCATTTGCGCTTTTTGGCTGCTAATTAACGTGCCAAACTATTTTGCAATTTCATTTTACGTGGTTTGCAACAACAACAACAAAAGCAGCGACAAGGAAAATATTATTTGTGCGCAACATTCACATAAGCAAGAGCATACACACACACACACATTCATATCTATATATATCTGTATGTATGTATGTATGTTTTCCATTAAGACCACAAATTACGCGCCACAATCACTAAAACGCGTCGCACAACGTCAGATTACATGTCGCCAACAGCAATACACAAAAACGTAGTGAGCAACTGAGCGCGAGCAGAACAGCAAAGCAGCAGATTAGTAGAGCAGTGTGTGTTATGGTACGCGCGCACTCGTTTGCTTTGGTACGACGGGTGGTATACGTAACATGATTTTTCAAGTGCCGCTGTGGGTGCGATTAGTTATGGTTCAAATAAGCTTTACCCTCAATATGTGTATTGTTGTTGTTATTGTTTTCGCCCGTTTTGTGCTACGTATACAACATGAGGTTTGTTGACCCAAAGCGTATAGGCGTAGCGTATAAAAGCAAAGCAAAAACAATAAAAATGTAGAAAAAATGCCGCTACTTGATTTATGAAATTCCAACTGGGAAATTAAATAAATTGATATGATGTTGTTGTTGTTGCTGTAGCAGGAAATTTTATTTGCATTGAAGTTGAACTTTCGCTTTTTGTATTATGTTTAAGTGTTAAGACGGAAATTTAATAAATTTGTAGACAAGATTTTGATGCAATTTCGTGCTAGATTTTTTTGATTGTTTTTTTTGTTTACTTAAATTTGTCGTTTTTTTTTTAATTTGTATGAAAAGCAGAATTTTCTTTTATCTTAACTTTCACTTAAAATTTTGTTTCAAATTTTTATGACATTTTCAGCTTGCACAATTATAACCACAAGATATTAAGCGCCTCGCTGGCGCGTGACAATTTCGTAAAATGCCTTATCAAAATTTTTTAATTGCCAAGCGCGCTATAAAATTTAATTACATTCACAAGTGACACACATACACATACAGCGCGTTTACAAAACAAATGCACATACCTACTCATTCACATACACTTTACGCGCACATTTGTCAATAGCATGAAATTGGCTATTAAAACGCACAAATATGATTGCCAACCATAAAACAACATAAATTTCAACGCTTCAGCGTAGTAATCGATTTTTTATAGATTTTTTTTTTTTTTGCTTTAACTTTGAAGCAGGTGTTTGCTTGTTTTTCTTTTATGCCTCATTTATTAGCACACAACAAATTTTGTGTCACATTATCTCTTTTTCACATTTTTTATATACAAAATTTTTAAATTTTGATTTGCTTTCGTACACTTTCAAAACTATACAAAGCGTTAATTGCTTTTGTTTTAGCTTTTCAGCAAAAATATATTTGATTAACTTTTTTTATACACATAAAATAAATTTAACGTGGTGTACTTATGTATAACTTCAAGCGTTAGCTAATACAATTCAGTAACGGCACGAGAGAGAAGATACCCAACGTTGAACTGAATTGTGTGTTGCATGCTTGTCAAAGGCAATGCTAGTTAATAGACGGCTTTTATGCGCTTAATAGTGGTATATTTCACCTGAAACACTCGTGTTTTTTGTTTGCACATGCGCGTGTTTGCGTTTGCTTGTAAATTCCTATGCATATATGAGAGTTGGAAAAATTACCTTTTTGGGAAATTTGTGTTTGCTCGAAGAATTTGCGCTCTTTTCTTGTTTCATACACTTTTCATGCAAATACAAGCAATATATCGAGTAAATAAAAATTTCCCTTTTGGAAAAGTTGTGTTTGCTCCAATATTTTGCGCTATTTTTCTCTTTCATGCACTTTTAATGCAAATATGAGCCATATTTAGTGTAAACAAAAATTTCCCTTTTTTGGGAAATTTTTTTTTTTTTACTTTAAATAACTTTACAATACGTATACACGCTATTTTGCATGTCTTCTTCTGTAATAATATGCTTTTACACATTTCTCGCCACAAGGGAAATTCTCTAGTGAGCATTTAGTGTGCAGCTAAGCAGCAGTTGTTTCTTTTATGTATATTTGTCTGCACAATACATATTAACTTTGCAGTCAACAGAAACGTGCACATCGTTTGTTTTATTTTACATTTTGTTTTGATTTTATGTTCTTTTTGTGGCATTTCGCTCGTAATGTGGGTTAAGCATGTGTTTATTAGCTATGACACCGCCACCGACGCTGACGTTGCTGTTTGTGCAGCGTTGATTTGTTACCTTGTGTGTGTGTGTGTCTAGCAATGTGTTTGCTGACTTACAAGCCGCCTGCCTCCCAGCTCACCCACATGCATACATACATACATTTATGTGCATATATTGTTTGTCAACAATGTTGCCATTTGCTTTTCTATAGCGTCCCAATGCATCCGCCGTTGGAAGGCTCACTCAGGCTTACTTACTTACATTTACATACCCATATTTTAATATGCATGTCTGTTGGGATAGCAAACATGTAGACATACCAGCCCTTCTTAGTTGCTATACATATATTTATCTAATGCTTTGACACTTTCATATTTACATACATATGTATATATTTTGCACCTTCATGCTATGACGCTTTTTCTATTTAATGATTTGTTTTGCAAAGTATTTATACATTTCTAAAGCATGCACGGTCTCGATAGCAAACAGGTGTTTAACCTCTCAAGTATGATTTCATAATGAATGAATGCATTAATGGTTGAATACCTAGCATTCAAGAGCATTGTTCTTAGTGAATTGCTATGAAATTTATCCAAAAGGGGTAAAATGTGAAAAAATGGTAAGCTTTTTATTGTACACACAAATGAGGTATTAGGAAAAACAGCTTAATTCACGCGTACATAATTCAAATAAGCAAAAGAGTGATACAAACTCATGGAACAGCTGATATGAAATCATTTTTTTTGTTAGAAATAGGAAGATAACTTCCATCAAAATATAATGTTATTGAAGAGATAAATAAAGCTTTTGTCCTATAGCACGCAAAATTACAAACGACAGCTACGAAAACTGCGTTTTACATAATTAAACCCAATAGTTAGTAGTTCGACTTTTGTATGTTTGTCATGCTGCCACATTTAGATGATTGAGCATAGCTTAAATTATTTTCGTTAGGAATATTTTTTACTGCCGAGGATTTTTTTCAATTCTGTACAGCGGTTTTTGAGTGATGCGCGAACAAACATACTTACAAATTATTACCACTAATTGTTACTTCTAAACTTAAAATTGGATATCTGGCAATACACTGGTGAGGATTTTTTCCTATTCTATACAGCGGTTTTTGAGTGATGCGCGAACAAACATACATACAAATTATTACCACTAATTCTTACTTCTAAACTTGAAATTCGATATCGAGCAAAACACTGCCGAGGATTTCTTCGAATTCTGTAAAGCGGTTTTTGAGTGATGCGCAAACAAACATGCATACAAATTATTACCACTAATTGTTACTTCTAAAATTGAAATTGGATAGCTGGCAATACACTGACTACGATTTCTTCGAATTCTATACAGCGGTTTTTGAGTGATGCGCGAACAAACTTGTGAAACGATAGACAAAAAAATTAAAAAAAAATGTATTTTGGCTCCTTTTTTTCAGATCAAGAACCTCTATATAAATTTTTTTTAATTTAATATTCTAGTCTAATTTTTTGTTAAAATTAGTGAAGTGTTCGCTAGCTGGTGGAAGAAGGCTAAAGGTCAGTTACAGCTTCGAAAAAATTGTTACTGAGCAAATTACCTATGTAACTCAAAATTTGCTCAAGTTAGATTAAGCTAAGCTCCTCCAACTCTCCACCTATATGTAAATCTACTTAATGACCAATGATATTTGAATCATTATCGCATTTGTAATTAGCAATTAGAAATACTCACTCCATTTTGCTATTACCATTAGTAAATACTTTTTGAAGGACTAAGGATTTCCAAGTACACTTGTTTCATTTGTAAACAAACACGAAATCTTATTTGTAATGTAAATCACAACAAATACAATTATGAATGTAACCAAATGTGCCTGACTACCAACAATCTGTTATACTTCTAATACTTATGTATAGCAATAACACAGCAAAAAAAAACCTACAACAAATTTGAACCCTAAAATAAATGACGCAAACTTCACTTAAGCCACTTAAATGGGTGAATTGCGTTAATGCGTGACATGGGCAATTGGCATAATAAAAAGTGACTTGTAAAAATGCCTAAAGCAATATTAAAACATACATACAAAGATAGTCAAGCAAAAGTCAATCCGTTGCCAACAAAGGTCAAATACGAAAACAAAAGTAGACAACTTAAATATGTTAACGAGTGTGATTTGGAATTCAATCGAAGCGTTGACTTTAAATTGTACACTTTTTTGTTGTTACCTACTCGAAAAAAAGTTGTAAAAATAAAAGTTAACAAAACAAATGCAAACATTTAAATACAAATTACAACATATCGAAATACTAACACATGATAGAAGTGAAACTTC
Source organism: Sphenella marginata (assembly GCA_951509765.1). Lineage (NCBI taxonomy): Eukaryota > Metazoa > Arthropoda > Insecta > Diptera > Tephritidae > Sphenella > Sphenella marginata. The sequence continues at coordinate 95,555,408 of OX608080.1, read as the reverse complement.
TTAAATAATCTTGGCCTATAATAAAATTTGTAAAGCCTGAGGATCCTAATTTTGTTATTATTATTATTATTATTATTATTATTATTATTATTATTATTATTATTATTATTATTATTATTATTATTATTATTATTATTATTATTATTGTTATTATTATTATTATTATTATTATTATTATTATTATTATTATTATTATTATTATTATTATTATTATTATTATTATTATTATTATTGTTATTATTATTATTATTATTATTATTATTATTATTATTATTATTATTATTATTATTATTATTATTATTATTAGTATTATTATTATTATTATTATTATTATTATTATTATTATTATTATTATTATTATTATTATTATTATTATTATTATTATTATTATTATTATTATTATTATTATTAATATTATTATTATTATTATTATTATTATTATTATTATTAATATTATTATTATTATTATTTTTATAATTCTTGATTTTAATTTAATTTTTATTATTATTCTTATTGTCATGATATTATTTCTATTATTAATATTTTTTTCTGCTATTATTGTCAACATTATTTTTTTATTCGCCTTATTATTATTGTTGTTATAACATCATATCGCCGTCTAAGAAGTTTAACTTCAAAAATGAATGCAAAAAAAAATGAAAATGAACTTAACCTTAATGCATTTGAAGTTGATGCCGATTGACTGGGAGAAAAAAAAGGATACAAATTGATAGAAAAATGTGCCAATTGAGTGACAGCACGGAAATAGAAAAATGTTAAAAAAAAAAATAATACAATAAAAATATATACAAAAAGTGGGTTGTAACCATGGCATAGTAACATAGGTAAAATCACCCGCACAGCTGATAAATTTTTTTTTTTTCTACACTAGAATCTTAACTATCAAACTTTGTTTATATTGGGTTTGTTTTTTTTGTTTTTTATTCTTAGCCGAAGTAAAAATTTGATTTTTCAAGGTATGCCATGGATTTTTCATAAAAATTTAATTCAATTGAGTTGTCTATATCAGTTTTATTTGACAATAAAGTTTCTTCAAGCAACAACAAAATGTATAGCAGGGTTGCATTTCTCCTCCTGCTTCTACCTATTGGATATGCCTTGGGTTGTAACAAAAATTTTGAAAAAATTCTATTTTTGGATTTGTAGTAGGCGCAACTTGTCAATCAATTTGTTCAATTTAAGTTTTCAATAAATAAAAATATCAATAATTGTTTAGATATGTACATATATAGTAAAAAGTATTAAAATAACTAAGGTGCGTCAAGTACTGACATTCAGGACACTGGAGTTAGGTGTGCTATCGATGGAATTTTTTTTTAAACCGAAAACAGCCGTGTCTCTTGATGGATCTTCTTGTGTTGAAAGTTTTTGCTACGAGTACAGTTAAAAATATTTCGATCCTCCGCTAAGGCAATCAACTTTTATGCCTTCATTTAGCTGATTTTACCACGCACATAGTCTTGTTCTTGCTGCTGCTTTTATGGCATTATTTCACCCACTTCTCACCGCATAATCTTGGACGTTTCGCTTTTATAACCTTAACCAAATGCTTGCAGCTTTTTATGAGTATGCCTTCAATAACAATTCTTTTATATACTATTTTTATGCAACTTCTACTTTAACAAGTTCTCTTTGTGGGTAAATTTCATTTGCTTGCTTGCGATTTTTTTTTCTTTTTTTCTTTTATTTTTTTTATTTCTTCTTTTATTTTTTTTTTATTTTCTCTTTTCTTTTTTACCTTGTTTTTTTCATTTTCTTTTTGATGTTATCTCCTTCCATTACTTTTCCAGCAAGCACTTAAAATTACACTCGTCTTAACCGCTTCTTGTTGGCAAGCATATTATTGTTCTGCCTTACTTCCACTCTTTTCTCTCTCACTCACTCACGCACTCACTCATTCATTCATACGTGGCTTTGATTCCATCTGTACAACAATAAAAGTACATAAAACGGTAATTTGTCGAAATTCAACTTCACTCTTAAATAGCACTTTCACCACAATCAAAATACAATTTTTTCTTCGCTTTTTATCCTCTTCCGCTTTGCTTTGTATGCCACGTTTGTATTGTTGGTAGACTTAACAAGCAATTATAATTTTCGTTTAATTACATTTTCACTTTTTTTCCTCATTCTTCCTTTTTGTCATGGAATTCACTTTTAGTTTTGAACATGTTTGGCTGCATTACATTTATTTTCAGTTTAATCGGAAATTTTTCACGTTTTGTGAGAGGTGAATTCAGTTCAAGTCTTAGTTCATGATTTTCTACAGCTTCCAATATACAGCGGTCTTGGGGTTCTTTCCTCAACCTTCCTAGGCTCTTCTGTCCTCTTTAATAACCCATTCCTATTTATTAACCCATCTATCGACCTCTTTCTATTCGACCTCTTTATTTTATTTTTCCTATCTTATATCTCCTTCATTTTAATTTTCCTCTAACACTTTTTCTTCTTCTCCCTTTTCCTCTACATCTTTTTGTTCTCTTTTCTATCCTCTTACTCTCAGATTCTCACTTTTACCCCGCCAAACATAAACTCTCTGTGAGAGCGACAAAAAAACTCTAATTCAATTTGGCGGAGTAAATGGAGAAACAAATTTAATGGGTTCCCGCTGCAACTTCAGAAAAAATCGACTAACTTCCATAAAACCCATATCTTCTTGAATTCTCTGCAGCCCGTCACGTCCGATTCACAAGTGCACAATGAGCACTGTCCAGAAAATTTATACCCAAAGGCAGCTTCCCAGAAGGTTTTTCTATCGACAGTCAGCAGTGGAAAGGGCGTGTTCCACTGAAATGGAAACAAATAGTTAGGGGACGACTTAGAACTGCTTAGTGCCTTCATGCGCCCATCCTGTTGTAGTACAGTACTATTTCCGAATGCACTAAAAGCGCTTCCCAAAACCAACATAGATTTTCCCTACAGGGTATTTAGTAGGCCAAGCGCACATTAAGCAAATGCATTTAAAGGGTCATCGAAAGTTTGTAGACGTTGAAAGTGGAACAAAAGCATTATCTTTAAACAGAAAATTAATGGAAGTAGGAAATAAAAGTAAGAAATAAATATGTTTAAAAAGAATTTTGTTGTGAAGTAAAAAAAGGAAAAAAAAAACCCAAAATGATAAAATTAATGTTAAAAGTTTGTAATGAAAGAGATTTGAGCTATTTTTCACCTGGAGGTCAGTGTGGCATGCAATTAATTAGAAATTAATGAATGTAGCTACTAGAATATTAGAACAAGCGATAATGACTTTGTGCTACCTCAAGCTGGTATACGAAAGTTTGTTTTGGCTTGTATTCAGTAGACAAGTAGGCACACTTGAGGTTCCGCAATAGTTGTGGAAGATCTATTATAAATTCGAAAAGAGGACTAAGATTACGTAGGCAGGAAGTTTTTTTCCACTACGGTGTGATTGTTCCCCGAGATAGGAGTTAACATCACAAGAGGATTTGAAGTTTAAAATCCTGGGATTTCTAGTCGGGTGCCGATATTTTTTCATAATCATTTTTCAGAAACCAAAACTCAGAAGGAAAAATTCAGAAAACTGTTTTCAGAAACCAAAAATTCAGAAACACATTTACGGTCATGCATTAATCTACATTTTGGTTTTTATAACGATATTATGAATGATTTTTTGGTTAGGTTTGAATGGGTTGTGCTGCACTTAATTGGTACATATTTAAAATTATAAGCCATGAGCGGTCATACGTTAATCCATTGACGACCTCAATTTTCTTTTACCTCTGAAATCAAATTTTTTCACATCAAAATAGTTTTACATAGGCTTAAGGAGTGGATTTTAAGCTTTTTAACCCTTTAAACGCCATGCCTTAACCCATTGGTGACCTAAATTTTTATTTTTATAATTTCTAAATCAATTTTTTTGCCGGTATGTTTAACGTTATAACACAAGTAATTATGCATTAACCCTTTGGTGACCTTTTTTATACCTTTTATGAACATGAAATGGTATTATAACTTTGGTCCGATGTTTGTAAGTATGAGAAGAAGAAGAGATAGACCCACCATTAAGTATACCGAAATGATCAGGATGATAAGCTGAGTTGATTTAGCCATGTCCGTCTGTCCGTCCGTCCGTCTGTCCGTCTGTCTGTTTGAACGCAAACTAGCCCCTCAATTTTAGACCTATCTCGTGAAATTTGGTATAGGGCCGCCATTTTGCATGGGATTATTCGATACAATCGATTGTTCCGATAAACGGGTTTTGGTCTATAAATCTTGCAATTAAAAAGCTAGGACCGCAAAATTTTGCTCTTTACGTACATATTGTATAAGTAACATGTGTAGTGAAAATGACTCAAATCGGACCAACCAAACATATAGCTCCCATATAATCGATAGTTTCGATAAATGGGTTTTGGGCTATAGATTTTGCAGTTAAGAAGCTAGGAACGTAAAATTTTGCAGGTTTGGTACTTATTACATATGTGATGTGTGTAGTGAAAATCATACAGATCGGACTAACATAACATATAGCTCCCATATAATCGATTGCTCCGATAACTCTGGTTTGGGCCATGTATTTTCAAATTAACAGTTTTGAAGAGTTTGTACCAATTGTAAGTAAGGATCGGACACTTAAAAAAGTTATGCGTATTCATGAAAGGTATGAAGCCTTCGGCACAGCCGAAGACAGCCCTTTTCTTACTTGTTTTCTTTAGTATTCAAAACCAAATTCTTTAAATAGGAGTTGCTATAAATATTTGTAAGGTTCTTTGGCAAAGTAGCCTATCTAAACATTCAGAAAGTAAAAATTCAGAATGTAATGAGACGGCAGAAAAAAATTGAATTACTTTCTTAATTTTGGCTTTCTGAATTTATACTTCTGAATTTTGACTTTCCGAAAAAAGATTTCTGAAAAAAAAAAAATGTCTGAAAAAATGTGTTTCTGAATTTTTGTTTTCTGACTTTATGGGGGGGAACCATCTGTTGGATAACCGACCTACCAGCTCGATTGAATATTCCATATGACAAGTTTTAATATTCAATCCAGACCACTTTCAAGCATTTCTTAATTTCTCATAAACCCCTTCAAGCTAATCGTTCACTTCATCTATTACTTTGCTCTTATCTCTAAATGAAATTCGCATTCATCACAGCAAAAAGCCCATCCACATAAGAAAAGTATGTCACATAAGTGTTCCGTCTACGAAACGATTTATGGCACTTCAGTAACGCCTGGCCAGCAATAACAATTAACCCAAGACGTCAATATACAACGCCGCTGGTATTTGGAGTGTAGCAATAATTTCTCAGAGTTTTTTTTTTTTTTTTTTTTTGTCTTGTTTAGCTATCTCACTCAGTAATCTCTATGACCCCCTTGGCACTTTCTGCTATACAAAGTATTTTGACCCGCCGCCATGAATTGTGCAAGATTGTCCTAAAATCATAAAATTTATTGCCTACTTATAGGCGTTTTATTACATTTATTTATTAGCAGATTGTTCGAGCTGCCAAGTGTTTTCGATTCTGTGGCGTCATATGATTTTATGACAGATTTTTATTGCCACAAGATAAAGAAGAAGTGTGAATTTAAGACCACCATGCATACATACATATATCAGAGAACGTGCCATTTTAAGCAGTTACATAACAGTGATTCGAGTGTGTGTGTGTATGCGTGAAGAGTTAGAAAGCGTGACATGTGAGGGATATAAATTCTGGTTTTTATATGAATGCTGGGTCTCGGGAAAAGTCGTGTGACTAATCTTTGAAGAGAGCGAGCCGCGATTAATAAATAAACAATTAAATTGCATACTTTTAGGAGTTAAAAGTGCTAGTTTGGGTAGAAAGTGGCTTAGTCCTTTCGTACACGTTCAAGTAAAAATGGGTACAACTTACCCCATAGAAAGTGATCAGAGCAGGTATTAGTCGCTTCCTCCGTCCGGACTCGTCCCGGACTGTCCCTAGACTAAACGAGTTTTTTTGCACCTTTGTCTAGGAGATGCTGGTTCAGACTCCTTAAACACACTTTACTACTTTAGTAAGCTTTTTGTACTTTTTCTTCAACCAAGTGATTTCTCATTACAAAAAAATTTGGTGGAAACCTATCCAGGGCTGCTTTAACTCCCCCTTCACTTGGCCCTGTTAAAGCTTAAAGAATCATAAAATCCTTAAATTTTGGAGCATAAATAAATTCATAATATCTTAGCTCAAATATCAAACTCTTGATGTATCACATTTAAGACAACCACAAGCTAAATTCTACATTTTCTTGTTGCAACTAAAAACCAATTTTGTGCTTTTAACATTGACTAAAGAGCATTTGCAAGTAAGTGGAAGAAATAGCCAAATTTCAAAATAATTGGTTGCCTTAGGATTTGTTGTTGCATAAACGCACTCGACAATATTTTATATATGTATAAAATTTCTATGAATTCTATGTATAATTTTGCGTGCGTTTGTATATGAGATAAACGAAATATTTATTTATTTATTTATACACAGCAAAAAATAGTGTGAGCTGTTGTAATATAAATGAGCAAATTGAAAAATTGTGTCCAGCTTTACTGCGCAGCTATACTTCCAAAGTGTGAACAATTATATATGGGACATTCCAGCCAAAAGAGGAAAACGACATAAAATTTTAAATGCTACTAATCATTCCTATTTATTCAGTTATCTGTAACTAAATGTGTATATTTTCCTAATATGGTAACAGAAATATAGAAAAATATGTAAAAACGCAAAATTTTTGTCCTTATAACTTTGAATTCACATCTTACTATTTTGCCCAAAAAGTTTGGTCATGTTTGCATTGCTGCATTAGCTATATTTTCATTTATAGAAAAAAATTTGCTAGTCATTCAAGTAAAGCCGAGAAAAATTAAAATAATTGCATAACATAAAATAAAAAAAGGTATGTAATTTTTGTGTATACCTTCATTAAATTGGGTCATATGGGGTGTCCCAGGAGTCACACGAAAAGGCATACAAATTGGTCTGGTAACCTTAGGAATGACCCTACGAAACCAGATATTTCTGAAAGTAAGTATAAAGAGGCTGCTCACCGTCTAAATACAGTTTTTTAGTTAAAAGGTTCATACTATGGTTTCTAGACTATTTTGAAATGTGTCCCAGGAGTCACACGAATCTAAACTCTCATATATTATTCAGATAAATTTTTTTTTTTAATTGTTTTTAGTTTTTATTATATAGTTTTAAATAATTGTTTCGAGAGATGTTGAATTCGACTTGTTTTTAATAAATATTTAATCAGAAAATTTAAGTAAATATTAATATTATTTTGCCTTCACTTTATTTTATTTCATTTAATTGGCTTGGTTTCAATTCTGCTGGGAGATATTTATGAATAAGGTGGTCAAAAAGGGTTGAAACAATAATAAAACTGATTTCAATAATCTGGTATACTACATATTTCGCACTTGTCCCAGGAGTCACAAAGACTTGTCCCAGGAGTCACAATTTAAATATTTAAAAATAGTTTATTGAATTTGAATATATAAAATATTTTTATAGAATATGGTAATATGCAGTATGTATTTTCGACCATAAACAAATTGTAGGTGAAAGTTGAATAGTTGAACTAAAATTCGTATTCGTGTTCACAAAGATGCAACAAAGGGATTTTTCGGTGTCCCAGGAGTCACACTCAGTTTTTTAGTAGTTACAAAGGCACTTGTTGTTATTTGGCCAATTCTTTTAATGCATTAATTGTATTGGATATTTATCCACGTCGATAAATATATTTCATATCAATTTAAGTCCCGATGTCAGTTTTTCAAGGCAAAGTTGACTCAGCTCTGGAGTCAAATGTCCCAGGAGTCACGATGGAATGTCCCATATGTATCGATAGGTCGGCTTAAACTGCAGTACAATCGACCAAAAAAAAAATAATTAATTATAATATAGAGAAATTAGTTTGAAAATTACACCACTACACCACTATTCACACTCTAGAGCCGTGAATGTGTGAGTGGACATGACATGCATTCTTGATTGAGTCGTTGTTATTGTATTGATCGCTTATGGGCAATGGTGGGCAGAGCAGCTCTATAGAGCTGCGAGAGTAAAATCGTGTGTACGTATACAAAAGCCGTGAGAATGAAATGCGCTCAATTCAATTTCAAGAGTACAAGAAACAGGTTTCTGCCTATACGTTACACAGTGGGCAACTTTGTTTTATATTGATGAAAGTTGTATGATGTTTGAAATTGGGTGGGAAATTGAAGTTATATAGGTAGTTCTAAAAGCCACAATGCATAATTTCTCCAGGTCGTTAAATCTTATTACAGAGTTCAATTTAAAGCGACATTTTTTGGCGTTCCACAGGGCTATTAATGATTTCAGCAAAAATGATCGAAAGCGAACTTACTTACTTGTAAATAAAAAAATATAAAAGAATTAAAAAGATTGCCTGTTACTTTTGAACAAAGAAAGAGTACATTTTCAAAAAAAAAAAGCTAACTTTGCTTTGGAATAAAAAAAAATATTTTTTTGTTACAAAAAACAAATCAAAACCATATGAAAAAATATAATCCTGAACTAATATTTTTAAATAAAAAAAAATATATGCTTTATTTTGAAAACTTAATAAAAAAAAGCAAAATATAAACTAAAACCAAACCAAAATGGAAACTAAAACAAAATAGTTACTCGTGAAAATCGGGGTTGACCCCACTGTCCTCTCAAAAGCACACTCATACAAGCACAAGAGGTGCTATACATTTGTTTGTAGTGGTGCCCACCGCTGCTTATGGGCATCGTGTGAACGGCGCTCACTGAGAGCACGAAGAATTGCTTTGTTGGAAACTTGGCAATACACAACAAGAGCTTAACGGAAACAACGGTGATACAAAAACAAAATATGTAGGTGATTATTCATGTTTAATATTTTGGAGCTGAGAATACTAAGACAGGATATTATTCAGTTAAAATGATAAAGAAATAAAATAAATTTAAAAAATAATAAAAACGGAAAACTTATTATTAAATATTAATGAAATGAAATAAAAGGAAAAAATGGAAGTAAACCAAAACAAAAAAATAAATAAATTATCGGAAAGGAACATGAGAGTAAAGAGAAGGACCGAGGACTGGTGGTAGAGGAATGCAAAAGAAGAGAAGTGGAAGAATGAAGAACATTAACAACAGGTAAAAATACGGAACTGCAGGTTGCATTATCTTCAGGAACATTAAGAGAAGAAACCATATAATATAAAAAAAGTAGACCGTAAAAACCAACAACAAAAAAATAAGAGAGTTAGAAAAGCAAAAGGCAGAAAGTAAAAGGAGTGGCAATGATAGTGAGGAAAAAAGCCAAAGAAGCGAAAAGTGAAGGAAGTGAAAATATGTTTACCAAAGCAAAGTAAAAGTAAGGAAAGGAGGAGAAATAATTAAAATATCATGAACATTTTTAACATTGACTAAGTTCTTGACTCCTACCTCAGATCACGATTCCACATGTAGCCGGCTGATTCCATGATATACCCAACACCTACGCCGACTTATAGTACCTTGAACAATTGAAATCAGCCTCCTATGAGTTACACATTTTCCACTGAGCATATACTGGCTATTTATGTATTTTGTATGATTTCAAATTTCATGGCTATTTGCTTAGTCGCCTGAAGCATATCTATTTCGTTTTTGGTGCTTCATCTTGCTCATTCTGATTTTTTGCTTTCGTTGCCCCGAAAAACTAGGTTACTTTGATAAAATTATTTGATTTTGATGCAACAAAAAATTGTTATATAACATATTTACTTAGACATACGCATGTACATACATATGTATGTATGTGTAATTGTAGGAATATAAAATAAATTTAAATATAGAGCAAAATAGTTAGATAAAATAGTTGAGTAAATTGCTTGCGTATTTTGCCAACTGATGCTCATGGTATAGTTTTACATTCTATGACAAGCGAAGATTTATGAGTTTGACACACAAAATTTAATAGAACAGAGACTGAGCAACTAAACAAAGTTGCTTTTGGGAGGCTCTGACGATATGGCCCAACAAAGTGTCGCATAGTACAATCGTTCTCAAATGAAAACAAAAAAATGTTCAGCACATTCGATTGCTTATATGAGAAAGGATAGTTTTGGCGTTATTTGCCACTAATTGGTTAATCTGCTGGGCATCTGCATGCACATCTAGCTATCGAATTTACTTTAGTTTGCGGTTTTTTTATACCACATGACCCATAAATTCTGTTTTATTTTATATCAACCATTAATGCAGATACATATATTTAGATTACTTTTCAAATTGATGAAATAAAAATACTGTACAATTTCAGTCCTTAAAAATTATTTTTTTAAAGCTTTATCATTGCTACTTCACCTTTTCAGGGCTAAACTTTTAATGTAGCTTGAACGCGATCCTCGCTGCTGCTCCACTAACGCCTAAAAGTACACTTCAATTAAGCGCCACGAACAACAGCTATGCGACAGCAACAACGACAGCTACAGGCAATACAAATTCATGCCCAGGCATATAACTAATACACCATAGCAAACAGTGTAATTCTCAACCATTTTACAATCGCCCCTAAATAAGAGGGAGTTATTCTGGACATTTAAAATAATTCACTTCAGTCTCGTTCTGGGTCTGTTAAAAACAATATTAAGAAATATGAAAAATTAACAAACAAAAAAAATTTAAAACTTTTTTCGATTACTTTTGATTATTTTTGATCGGTTTTGAGTTTGATTTTCCAAAATACTCTAAATGATAACACCAGCTCAATTAGAAATAGTAACGATTTAAATGCATATAGGAATATTCATGCAAAACTAATTCAAAAAAATATCTGTGCTAGAAACTTACACTCGCGCACAGCATAAACAAATACATAAATCATGATACAGCAAGAAAATTATGTACTCACACTCATTGCTGCTGTCGAGTATATGCCAAATTCCTCTACTCCTTACCCACACAAGCTCACTATAAACTTTCACTTTTTTACACTCATTTTTCAATTTAACTACCAAACAATGGTTTTATATTCATCACCTGCTAAAATACATACGCTAACACAACAACATAAATCACTCGACATGCACGTCACGTTATTTTACCGTTAGTGAACCGAAAGTTTGCGAAAATAATGAAAAAATAAAAAGCAAAAAATGAAAAAATACAACATAAGTTTGCAAATATAAATTTATAAGATAAACATATTGCATAAGCGGAGGTTGGAAAGGCTTCATACCTCAATGTACCCTGTTGGGAATATTTATGTTTCTAAACTGGTGTGCTTCGTGTGTATTTGGCACCAGTACTAGTTTGTCCTTAGTCTCTTTAAGATGCAGTAAACTGGCGAATTTAATATCATTTTTTTTTTGTGTTTTTTTTTCTTATTTTATTTTCAATTTAATTTAATTTTATTTTATTTAATTAAATTTAATTAAATTTAATTAAATTTAATTTAATTTAATTTAATTTAATTTAATTTAATTTAATTTAATTTAATTTAATTTAATTTAATTTAATTTAATTTAATTTAATTTAATTTAATTTAATTTAATTTAATTTAATTTAATTTAATTTAATTTAATTTAATTTAATTTAATTTAATTTAATTTAATTTAATTTAATTTAATTTAATTTAATTTAATTTAATTTAATTTTATTTAATTTTATTTAATTTTATTTTATTTTATTTTATTTTATTTTATTTTATTTTATTTTATTTTATTTTATTTTATTTTATTTTATTTTATTTTATTTTATTTTATTTTATTTTATTTTATTTTATTTTATTTTATTTTATTTTATTTTATTTTATTTTATTTTATTTTATTTTATTTTATTTTATTTTATTTCATTTTATTTTATTTTATTTTATTTTATTTTATTTTATTTTATTTTATTTTATTTTATTTTATTTTATTTTATTTTATTTTATTTTATTTTATTTTATTTTATTTTATTTTATTTTATTTTATTTTATTTTATTTTATTTTATTTTATTTCATTTTATTTTATTTTATTTTATTTTATTTTATTTTATTTTATTTTATTTTATTTTATTTTATTTTATTTTATTTTATTTTATTTTATTTTATTTTATTTTATTTTATTTTATTTTATTTTATTTTATTTTATTTTATTTTATTTTATTTTATTTTATTTTATTTTATTTTATTTTATTTTATTTTATTTTATTTTATTTTATTTTATTTTATTTTATTTTATTTTATTTTATTTTATTTTATTTTATTTTATTTTATTTTATTTTATTTTATTTTATTTTATTTTATTTTATTTTATTTTATTTTATTTTATTTTATTTTACTTTCCTTTATTTTATTTGACTCTTCAGAACTAGTTCTGTGCCATGAAACTTAGCTCCCTGCACCCCATCACACATACATATTTGCATAAAATCTCCATATACTATATACATACATACATATTTATTACACCCGATACAATACAACCAATTTCCTAGCGCAAACACCTAACGAGTATCAGTAAAGATGCTTTTAAATGTATGTGTGTGAGTGTGAGTGTGTGATGTGCTGGCAGACGTGCCGTACCATGCTCGTTACAAGCTGTTTGGCATCAACTAAAGCCACTTGATATCCTATCAATATTTATTCCCTTTCACGCAAAGTGCAAGTACACACACACACACACACACACATATGTACACGCATGCAAATAAGAATATTAATACATACATATGCGCTTATTCATCGTTCAGTTAGGACATATTTCTCAACTGACACTTTATAAAAATGTTGTAGAACATTGCATAGATAAAGGCGCGTAAGCATTAGTTTGAATATAAAATTAAAAAAAGAAGTAAAGAAAAATTATTGTATGTAGTTCTATGCATATGGGGTTGCTGCATTTTTATAAAACGTATATTACATATGTACATATGTACCCAGTAGTCAAACCAAGCCAGTATCTTTGACTTCTAAGCTTAACTAGGCAGTCAACTGGCATTGGAAGTATTAAGATGGAAATAAATGAGCATAGAGTTAAGTGGCTCACATAAAAAAAAAATTCTTTTGCTTCAAAAACAGTGCAAAAGCAATAGTTAATTGATTTCTTTCAAGTAAGCACGCTCCAATATACCCAAAGTTTTTTGGAGTTGAAGTTAATACAAGTTTGAACATTTTGGAGCTACATAGTTCGCTTACAGTCAGAAAACTCCTTGTATATAAATAGTTCTGATTAATTTAATATTTTGGCTACATGGTATATACGTATGTATGTCCACACTTCGTTACAAGAAAATATAAAGTTCTGCTGTTATATATACATACTATGTATTTGCTTGAAAGCACAAATACACGCACATTAAAACAGGAAATAGCTCCACGTAATGTCTCAATTTATTGAAAGTTACTATGACATTGTCTCTCATATTTTTTCATTGTAATGGGTGTTGTTGTTATTGTAAACAACTTCGAACTCCATTGAAATGATGGTACCCAATTAGGTCGCGTTACAAGCTTGTATGCTACTTTTTACTCGTATGTGCATATGTACATATATCAGTGAGTTAAAGATAACCCAGCTAACAAAAGTCGGAAAGCTGCGAAATAATGATCGAAACTGGGTACGTAATTTGAGCTTTTTTTAGAGTGTTATTTATTGAGAATCAAAAAACTTTCCTTTTTTGAAGATTTACGGAGCCTTGAGAGCAAACATTAATATTGTAAAACGGATGAACTGAAAGGCATAATTATATGATTGTTTTAGAGTATTATCTGAAAAAAACTTTACAAAATGAGCAACTAAAGACTTCAAAAATTATTCAAAAAAAACACCGAAGCTCATTTGAAAAGAGTCATAAAACGCTCCAATTTCATCGGATTCAGAGTAATTTTGGATTCTTTTTTATTAGTTCTTGTTCTCTTTCTGCGGGTAAACTGTCATTTGAAGTATTTTTTCCTACTTTTGGTTAGCACGGATGGCTCAAAGATATGACCATGTTAGTTTCTTCTGTATCATCAAAATAGCAGTTGACATACATACATCAAAATCATACGATAAAGCTGTTTGCTAATGGTTTGAAGTTAGCTCAATATAGAAACTCGGTTCTGAGATATCGAACGAAATGTGGATACGAACCAAGAAATGAAGACGAAGACATATAACAGAAGCGCTGTTAATAACTACAAGAACAAGAACAAGAATAAGAACAGAAAGAAAAATAAATAACGAACCTGAGAGAGAGAGAGAATAAGAGTAAGGGAGGGGAGAGAAAAAGTGCGACTAATGGAGTGGACGTTGGAGTGAGTGAGAAAGAGTGTGAAAAAGAGTGGGAGAATAAAAAGGTGGATGGAGTTGGAGAGGGCAAGAAATACGAGCTCTTTCATAGGCAATGACCAGCTTGCAGTTCCTTGACTTAATATTATTTGCTGGATGTTTTTTTTTTTGCGACACAGGTTTTCGAGGAATCCGAAGCTTAAAAAAATGTTTCAAATAAAAGCAACAAAAATATAAGCAGGCAGAAAAATTGTAAAGTGATCACAATTTGTATTGCTAAGTTCACATTTCATTTTCAAATGAAATTTTAAATTTTTTTAAGAACATTTGTAGGAAAAGTTATAATTAAGCTAGTTGCTTGCGAAAAAAAAAATTATCATTAAAAGTTATTAAAATCTAAACTAAATCAACTTTCTTTTAGCTGAACGTCATACAAGTTTAAATTATTTTTTTTAGATTACATTTTCTTTTTTTTTTATATGCAAACCATGACACTTGCTTTTATCATAGTCGTTATCTTAAAAAAATGTTTCAAATAAAAGCAACAAAAATATAAGCAGGCAGAAAAATTGTAAAGTGATCACAATTTGTATTGCTAAGCAATTGCATTTTCAAATGAAATTTTAAATTTTTTTAAGAACATTTGTAATGTTATTTTATACGTAAATTAAGCTAGTTGCTTGCGAAAAAAAAAAATATTCATTAAAAGTTATTAAAATCTAAACTAAATCAACTTTCTTTTTGCTGAACGTCATATAAGTTTAAATTATTTTTTTTTAGATTACAATTTCTTTTTTTTTTATATGCAAACCATGACACTTGCTTTTATCACAGTCGTTATCTTAAAAAAATGTTTCAAATAAAAACAACTAAAATATAAGCAGGCAGAAAAATTGTAAAGTGATCACAATTTTGATTGCTAAGTTCACATTTCATTTTCAAATGAAATTTTAAATTTTTTTAAGAACATTTGTAATGTTATTTTATACGTAAATTAAGCTAGTTGCTTGCGAAAAAAAAAATATTCATTAAAAGTTATTAAAATCTAAACTAAATCAACTTTCTTTTTGCTGAACGTCATACAAGTTTAAATTATTTTTTTTTAGATTACAATTTATTTTTTTTTTATATGCAAACCATGACACTTGCTTTTATTACAGTCGCTATCTTTAGCATTTGCTTCTTTCTACTCATGTTTCATGGCTTTCTATCTCTCTATATCTTTGTCGTTGCTATTATTGTTTTTACCAACTCAATTCCTTTATCCTTAACAGTTCGTTTCATTTGCATCATATCCGTTTCATTTCTCTCTAACTCAGCTGATTGCTTTGTATATTTTTGTTTTCCACAAATGCTTACGTTTCATCGATACCAACATAAGTCTAATGTTCCACCAACAAGTCAACATTCCTTTGACATTATACTCCTTAATAGCTTTACGTGCCTTTGCTTGCATGTTCTCATCTCACACTTTAAACTCTACTGGCAACTTCAACACTTCATTCATTCAACAGCATTCAAAGCAAAAACAACAAGTAAGGGAGTCTTAGGGCGGGTGTAGAAAATCTTTATATACTCAGCTGTGAGTTTTAGTTAATACTCATAAATTGGAATCTTGCCTATGAATAATTTTTTGCACAGGACTTAAAAATTTGAAATCTGCTATGACTGATTCCACATGTGTTTCAGTTATAACTATAGCTTTAAATAAAATGTGGGCGTGGTTAACAAACTATTGCCTATATTTTCTGTAGATAAATAAGCAAAACCCACGCCACGCCCACTTTCAAAAATTCATATTTCTACATGGTTTCATTATTTGGAAGCAAAAAAAAAAGTTTTATAAAATTAGATACGATCATTTTCAAAATCTTGTACACAAAAGTGGGTGTGGTCCTCAACCAATTTCTCCGACATGTAATCCATAAAAGATGACTTTTCTTGTGCTAGATTTTGTCTAATTATTATTTATGATTAATAATAATTGCAAAAATTCACATAATCAAGAGTAGGTGTTGCCACACCCATTTCGAAAAATTTGTTAAGTTATGAACAGCTGAGTATAAAACTTGCTATCATCGGTAGTAGGGCGCGTTTATGCTTGGCATACATATATTCACATTTCACTAACGCTCTGTGGGTAGATATTTTCTTTAACCAAAGCACCACAATGGCCGCCATAAGTATATATATATGCACGAGTCTACACCAAACAAGCTCACACTCTATTAGTTTGACACTTGGCAACCTTATGCGCCATGACGTTTTGAGGAATGTATGTCAATATGATGCCTGAGTAACTGTTTGTTGGTTAAATTCCAGAATCTGTTGTATGTATGTGTAGACATATTTTGGCGATTCTCTTGGCTCAGCTGAATTTTCATTGACGGCTGAAGTATGTCGCTCAAACACATTAATATCAATAAAATACCAGAAGCAACAGGCTGTGCATGTGCCATTAAGGTCCATATGCAATGCAGGCAGTCATTATTATCGCAAGTTTGTCACTCACTGCCTGCTTAGGGTTTGAATGATAAAACACGTCAGCATTCCATGGGAAATGCATGTGGATAAGTGCTAGATTGAGCAAAAATATCTGAAAGTTTTCAATTAAAAGCATTTTCAACCTAACCGTCTCTACCATTGCTAGTGACTCTATCACTCCGTCAGCTTATCCAGTCAATTTTCATGCTCCCCATACAACTGTAAATTCGGTTAGAAACAATATGTATTTCATTAAGTTATTTAACATACATATTCATATGTGGCCACCTTTCAGTACTAATGAAGCGAAAGGATTACAATTTAAAGGAAATTTGAGCTCAATGCCAAGCGAAAAAAAAATTAGAAACCATATAAATTTCAAAGCAATTGAAATATCTTCAAAGAAACCAAAAAGTCATATAGACTTGCACATTTACATACATACATATGTACAAGTGATGCAAATCAAGTTATCCCGTAAATTTTTGAGTACCGAAATTTCCTTGATTTCTAGAGTGAATAAAATAAAACAAACAAAATTAAATAAAATAAAATAAAATAAAATAAAATAAAATAAAATAAAATAAAAACAAAATAAAATAAAATAAAATAAAATAAAATAAAAGAAAAGAAAAAAAAATAAAAAAAATAAAAAAAGAAAAAATAAAATAAAATAAAATAAAATAAAAAAAATAAAATAAAATAAAATAAAATACAATAAAATAAAATAAAATAAAATAAAATAAAATAAAATAAAATAAAATAAAATAAAATAAAATAAAATAAAATAAAATAAAATAAAATAAAATAAAATAAAATAAAATAAAATAAAATAAAATAAAATAAAATAAAATAAAATAAAATAAAATAAAATAAAATAAAATAAAATAAAATAAAATAAAATAAAATAAAATAAAATAAAATAAAATAAAATAAAATAAAATAAAATAAAATAAAATAAAATAAAATAAAATAAAATAAAATAAAATAAAATAAAATAAAATAAAATAAAATAAAATAAAATAAAATAAAATAAAATAAAATAAAATAAAATAAAATAAAATAAAATAAAATAAAATAAAATAAAATAAAATAAAATAAAATAAAATAAAATAAAATAAAATAAAATAAAATAAAATAAAATAAAATAAAGTAAAATAAAATAAAATAAAATAAAATAAAATAAAATAAAATAAAATAAAATAAAATAAAATAAAATAAAATAAAATAAAATAAAATAAAATAAAATAAAATAAAATAAAATAAAATAAAATAAAATAAAATAAAATAAAATAAAATAAAATAAAATAAAATAAAATAAAATAAAATAAAATAAAATAAAATAAAATAAAATAAAATAAAAGAAAATAAAAAAACAAATATTTGTATTATTGTATCGATAATAAAATAAAATAAAATAAAGTAAAATAAAGTAAAATAAAATAAAATAAAATAAATCAAATAAAATAAAATAAAATAAAATGAAATAAATAAAATTTATGATCACATTTTTAAAACTAGAAAATCCCGTAAAAATAAAAAAAGCACATGTCTAATACGCAGATAAATATGTACGTCCATTCATCCATACATTAACACACATATCCACACATTTTACATGTACTTACTTCTAATCCGCTTAAAGTGACTTTGCCATTGAAATGTTGTCATGTTTCAAGGTAATTGACATAATCCAAGAAGAAAAAAAAAACAATTTAAAACTCCCACAAACTAACACGCCACATACAGCTACAATTACTTGACAATTCTGTCAAAAGGTTCGGCATTTAGTAGCAACTAATTAAAATCGTAACGTATGTTCATTTCTATTTTGACGTCATCACTTTTCCGGCTGCACTCGTAAACATGAATTGGTTTAATTAAGATTTGAAATTTAACATTTAATTGGTTTCAAAAGTTTTTTAATTTGTTTTGAACTTTAATTTTCGTGTTTGGTAATGAAAGCGACGTTTGTTTCATTTTTTGTATTGACACATGAGAATCTACTTAATTGTGGAAAGTGAGTTCTTGTGACGAGCGTTTTTCGAAAAAATTTTAAAATTCGGGTAAAAGTTTACCGACATTCGAACCAGCGAATATGAATATATTTTCAATGTGTCTGTTTTAAAGTTTGTGAAACAGTTATACCTACTATTATCGAATATCTTTTAAAGTAAATTCGTTCGAACTACTGAGTACCGTTAGATTCGCAACGAGTTTTACTTTCGAGTAGATTGGTCTTTCGAATAGAACTGCATAGTAAGGGCGAAGAAAAGCAATCGACAGTAAAATTGTAAATCATTATCTCACCAGTCAAGCTAGTAAAATTAGAACCCTGCCGAATTTTTTTATTGCGCCAAAGGGCTACCCATATGCGTTACTTGGGAGACTTGGGACCCAAAATAAATTATCTAATCAAAAACAGCCATGTAGAAATTTTTGCTCAAATATTTTACCAAGGCTCTTAATTTGCAGGTAAGAAAGTTACAAATTGTATTTCCACTCCTTCATCTCTCCTTCTTCTTTCAAATGGTCCCTACAAATTAGTCAAAAATGTACTGTATAATATATACTTAGACCAGAGAGCACATTCTAAATTATATCTAATAAGTGCGCAACAAATAATTATGAGGAGTGGTCAACAATAAATACATTGTAAGTGTAAATACATACATACACACATACATACATATGTGTAGCATAAATTAACTTGAGAGTGTTTCAACAGTAAACAAAGTAAATTAGTTAAAATTTTACACTTTAGAACAAAACATTAAGGGGACACATTGTTGGTATTGTAAAGCATTAGAAACTCTAAAGAATGCTTGGACAAATGAATTTCGACATACGAGGGCAGTGTGATTAAACCTTGAGCCTTTCATTTCATATAAACAATAATTTTACTATACAAAATTTCGAAGAAATAGTTGGCAACACTGGCTGGAATACTTTTGACTGAAAGCCTTTGCAATCAGCTGTCATTCGATAGTGAATTTATTTAGTTTGAAAAACGCGGTTGGCTGACAAATTTTAAAGGAATTTTATTTCAGCCACAAAAAAGCTGGTTATTTAAAAAAAAAATTATAATTCTTGGCAACCTTGGTATAAATATCGTAATTTAAAAACTTTTTAGATTAGCTTGGGAGCTCTTGATAACGTCTTTGCACTTTTCTTAAAAATATCTCTCCAAAGATGTATCATATCAGGAACACGATTTGTTTGGAAAGTGCCACGCCCACTTTTCACTTATAGAACATTATTCTGAAGTTCTTGGAGACTAATGTTACAAATGTGAAGAACAGGGAGAAAGCTATGATTAATTTCAGACTCTTTTTCTAAATTTTGAATTAAAGTGGGACTTTTTAGAGATATCTGTCTATAGATTTTTAAGTAGAAAAAATT
The DNA here is from genome assembly GCA_951509765.1 of Sphenella marginata. Taxonomy (NCBI): domain Eukaryota; kingdom Metazoa; phylum Arthropoda; class Insecta; order Diptera; family Tephritidae; genus Sphenella; species Sphenella marginata. Next base: position 95,535,284 of record OX608080.1, on the reverse strand, counting down.
AATCTTGAAATATTAACTGTGATTAGTTTATTATTACACAAGCAATAAATTTTACAGTTTTAGTTGGAGATTTAAAAAATGTGGAGACTTTGGAGAAATATATGTGTAGAGATTTTCAAAATGACAAAATAAATTTTAGTTCAGTTTATTTACAAGAAAACCATTTTAGAAACTTAAGTTTATTTCAAAGGATTGGCAAATGTGGAGACTTTGGAGAAATACTATCTGTGTAGAGATTTTCAAAATGACAAAAAAAAATTTTAGCTATTTCCAGTTTATTTACAAGAAAACCATTTTAGAAACTTGAGTTTATTTCAAAGGATTCGCAAATGTGGAGACTTTGGAGTAATATCTGTGCTGAGATTTTTCAAACTGAAAAAATAAATCTCGAAATTTTAGCTGTTATAAGTTTATTTACAAGAAGAAGTTTTAGAAATTTAGTTTATCTGGAAGGATTCGCAAATGTGGAGACTTTGAAGAAATATTTGTGTAGAGATTTCCAAATGAAAAAATAAATCTTGAAATTTTAATCATTATCAGATTATTCACAGGATATAAATTCAAGTATATTTCAAAATATTCGCAAATGTGGAGACTTTGGAGAAATATTTCTGTAGAGATTTTGCAAATGAAAAAAAAATTTTACGATTATTAGTTTATTTACAGGAAATAAATTTTAGAAATTTTAACTCATTTAAAAGCTTCACAAATGCGGAGACTTTGCTGAAATATCTGTGCAAAGATTTTCAAAAAAAAAAAAATATAAATCTTGTGCCAACTTATCTACTCAAAAGTGATTCTACGACATAAAATAAACTTTCTTTTCTTCCAAAAAAAATGTCCATTCCAAAGAACTTATCAAACATCCCTTTTATTCATACAAGTAACTTTCCACAAGGCAACATACCAGTTAACGATCACAATTTAATGCAACAGTGTAACCGAAAACTCACACACATGCACATAAACGAAATTCTTGCTTATAATACCGGAAATTTCATACAGACTTCTAGGCTAGAAAGTTTGGCGGCCAGCTTTAGTTGCTTGGCATCACATCAGTCGAACGCCCTAAAGTATGCTTCCCTACATTCATTCATCATAAAAATTCACTTAAACAATTCAACAACTAAATTTTGCAGTTCCTACAAATTTTACATACAAAATATTTTAGCAAACCAAAAACTTACTCACAAGTTATTTAACGAGTCCTTATAAGCTTCCTTTGACACTCGTACATACAACATTTTCTTTTTCTGTGAATTTTCTAGTACTTTACTTTTGCTTTATGCTTTCATAGAAATCTGTATACAGTTTATATTTGTTTTTGTTTTATGTGTGTGTATGTGAGTAAGTATGTATGTGTGTGTGTGTGTGCGTGTGTGTTTGAATCTGCATGGGAGTAATAATTCTAATGCCACCAACTGACGACAGCTAAGCCAAGCAGAAATGAGATGATAACTCCCATAGAAAAGGGACAAATGAATCTATGTCTGTATGTTTGTATGGAACTGTACTCATACATACATATGTGCGCAATTGTATGTATATGTGTGTTCAAGGACCGACTTATTAGTTGCAACGTGGCACTAAAGTATAAAGGACCCAGTTAAACTAAATCAACACTACAGCGGAATAACTTCGAATGAGTTCAAAATGCTCACACATGCACACATACAAGCATACACATTTGTGCAAGCAAAGGAAATAAGCAACATCGCTTTATTCACGGAAGTTATGATGCTACGCTATGGAAATTAGACTGGTCCGAAATAATTTTTATTTTTTTTTTTTGAATAATTTGTAATTTTGTTTATTTTTTGCATTATTCTGAAAACCAGACCTGTTAAATTTGATTCGTAGTTGGTATTTTAATTGAATTTAATTAATAGAAATTAAGAAAAAAATAATAATAACATATAAGAAAAAAAAGTTTGATTAATTTTAAGTTTTCTTGATTATTTTTAATAATTGTGAATCTTGATTATTTCTGATTATTTTTTAATTAATTAGAAAATAATCATAAGAATTTTAAAGCAATGGTAATCAATTATTAAATGGATTGTCAGGAAAATGATCAACCAAAGCAGTTATTACGATTAGTGATCATTACTTTACAGGTCTGCATAAAAATAATATGAATATAGATAATTTTCCAAAAAAAAAACTGTTCATTACTTTTGATTATTTTTAATTTTTCTTGACTATTTTTAATATTCGTAAAAAGTTTTGGTATACCAAAATATTTTTCTTTTGAAAATTGTTTTGATATTTTTATACAACAAGATTAACTTAAAAATTTGTGCTTATTTTTTTTTTCTAAATATTTTTTTATTTTTTTCACCAAATTTGTAAAATAAAAATATTAAACAAAAAAAATTTTTTTTACTACAATTGATTAGTTTTTATTTTTCTTGAATATTTTTAATAGTCGTGAAAACCCAATACTTGTTTTAATTATGTTTTAATTAATTGGAAAATAATCATTAAAATTTTAAAGTAATTATAATCAATGATTAAATGAATTCTCAGGAAAATAATCAACCAAAGCGGTCATTACGATTAGTAATCATTATTTAACAGGTCTGCATAAAAATAATATGAATATACATAGATAATTACCCAAAAAAAAAATGTTTGATTACTTTTGATTATTTTCAATTTTTCTTTATTACTTTTGATAATTGGAAAATAATCTTTAAAATAATCAATCGGGTAATCATTACGATTAGTAATCATAATTTAACAGTAATTCTAAAAATTATATGAATATACATACATAGCTAATTTTACAAAAAAAAAATGTTTGATTACTTTTCTTTATTATTCTATAATCGTAAAAAGTCTTGATATACCAAAATATAATTTTTTTTTTTTCAAAATTGTTTTGATATTTATTTACCACACGATTTCCCTTAAAAATCTTTGTTTATTTTTTTTTTCTAAATATTTTGTTTTGCTTTCTTATTAAAGTTGTTTTTGCTTACTTTTGATTATTTTTAGTTTTTCTTGATTCGTGAAAAACCTTGATTATTTCGGGTTATTTTCTAATTACTTCAAAAATAATCATTACGTATTTAGAGTAATGGTAATCAATTACTAAATATGTTATCAGGTAAATAGGGTAAACTGGGGCAGATTCGTCACCTTTTTTTCAAAGTCCTGTAATTCAGATATGCGTCAACATATTTCAAAGTTTAATATTTTATTTTAAGGATTGGTTGTTCGCCTTATGAAATATGTAAGAATTTTTCTTTTTTATTCAAGAAATAATACCTTTTTTTAAATTTAAAAACAAAACCCATTTTGCTGAATGTGCCCCATGACAGGGGCAGTTTCGTCTTTTTGAGGGGCACTTTCGGCAGGCTTGGAAAATAACTATAACTGCTCATTAGTTGTAAGGAACTTTTATTTTCTTTATTTATTAAACTGATTAACATTAAATAAAAGTTATTTGATATTATAGTCGCCGAAATTCACATCAAAAATGTATTTCATTCGGCATCGTGAGGTGGATGCTGGATGAGTTGGACTTGGCAACTTTAATTCTATTTCACTTCTTAATGCAACCGAAATATCTGGTACATCTGGTTTTACAAAAACCCAAATAGATTCTGAGGCCCGTCGAAGATATTGAATATTAAAGGTCAAGTGGCTGAAAACCTCTATAACTTCCCCTATATAAAAGACCGGTTTCTTCGTATTTTGCGAAAATTTTACCAGCACATAGTCCCCTACAGCTAGGTCACTTTCCTCTTGTAATTTAAAATTTTCTAGGCCATTTGCCTCTTTGTCTGAACCAGCTTCATTTTCTACGAAGGAACCAATGGAATCGACAGACTCTGCGTAAGAAATGCTTTCATCAGATACCTCTGATGTGTCACTGCTCTGTTTTCTAGAAGAACCGTTCTGATCGGAAAATCTAAAAAATAGTAACAGCAAAAATTAAATAAAGTAGCTACCTACCTACATATTAAATGTTACTAACTTGATAGCTCGCTTAGTCACTCCGACTCTTTTGTTCCGTTGCAAGTCTTCTACTCGTTGTTTTTCAATTGAGCTTGTCATAATACGTGATATTCCACATCTGGAAGTCTTTTTCTTAGCGCACACACGGGTAATGGGGCGTATGACCTCAGGTGTAGTTCCTCCGATGCCTTGAGACAAAGTTGTATTGCCCTCCGTACCAGTCTCAAAATTTTGTGACAAAGATATATTGTTCTCTACGCTTAGCACCGTTTCCTGTGGTATATTTTCCACGGCGAAGTCATCATCACTGAAGATGCCGGAATTGAAAGGAAATATTCCAGATGCGCGAAAACCACTTAGAATGTTCCGCGAAGAAAAAGCTCTTTGAAAAGGATCATTTGATAGTTTAGCTACGTCGTAAATAGTTATCTGTTTGCCAGGATTACAAACCAAGTAATCGTTAAACGAAGAACGGCAAAAACTTTTAAAAGGCCCAAAAACTGATATATCCAGTGGCTGCATGCGGTGAGACGTATGTGGAGGCAGCGACAAAAGAACTATTCCATTATCACGGGAATAATCTATGGTTTCTAGGATGCAGTGCGAAGCATGATTGTCGAGAATTACAAGTATTGGTCGTTCTTTCGAGCAATTCGTGTTTACTTGAATGTGTTTGAGGACACAAATGAATAGCTCTGATATCATCCATCCACTTTTGCTCAAAAGAGATAGAGAGCCTGGGAAAGATCCTTCAAAAACCGGTCATTATTACGTGCTCGTGGAAATACATAAATTGGAGGAAGATGATTTCCACTGGCGCTTACTATTCCAACAATTGTCACCAAACTACCACGTTCAGCGGATGTAACTTGAGAAACCGTTCTTTGACCCTTTTCGGCAAGTACCTGCGAAGTACAATTCAAAATTGGTTATAGTACAAATTAAATTGTGAAATATAAAAAGTACCTTTGGTGGTTCTAAAACTGTAGTTATACCACTTTCATCCAAATTATAAATGTTGTTCGGCTGGAAATAGTGCTTTTCAAACAGAGTTTTTAAATTATCATAGAAGGCTTCAACAGCAGACTTAGAAAACCCCGTCGTTCTGGCCATGCTTTGCTTTTCGGGTTTGCGAAGAGAAAGCGTTTGATTTCTTTTCATAAACCCATACAACCAATCCTCGCTGGCCTCTTTGCATGTGTTCCATTTGTCCGGAAATGGAATGTTATTTACAATTACGTATTCGTATACAAATCTTCGAAAAGTGCAGTAAGATAAGCCATACTGGTATAATGCACACTTTTTTACGTATGCCACCAACTGGTCTTCATGATATTTCGTCAAAATCTGACGAGAAGAATATTTTGAATGAAATACTTTGGACGGAGGCTCATCTTCAGAGGAACAGTCGTCATGAGAATCATTACATCTTAGAGAATGAAATGTTTTTAAACGAGATTGCAACGTCTGTCTTTTAAGACCGTATTCTCGGGCAGCCAACGTAATACTCTTTCGTCCGTGCCTGATATCAGAAAGCGCTCTTCTAAAATCATTCTCGTTTATTTCGCAGCGAGTGGTCTTCCTCTTATAGTTCCTCACCATTGTCTGGAAATATTGAAAGGCATATTGATAATTTAAATCGCTTATTAAAATTCGCAGACATATTTTTTGGAATTTCCGAACATTAAAAAAAGTGACGAATCTGCCCCACTGCGCTGAATGTGCCCCAATTGAAATCGCTGAATGTGCCCCGATACTACCCGATTCACTTAATTATTTTTTTTTTCATTTTAACAAACGAGAAAACACTAATTTAACTCACTTTACATTAAAAAAATATTTTCTGTAAACTTTTCAATCACTTGCTTTGGAATTCACTGGAAATTAGATTTATAAATCTCTTACGTACTTACCGGTCAAAATTACACCAGCTGTCTAAAAAAATCCTTAAGCGCGTGCTGCTCCGTCAATTTTCGAACTACAACTGCCAAACTTTACATAATTCATAGAGTTGTCTAAAGGTACGAACACAATTTAAACTGTTAAGCAAGTTATTTTCCTTCGAGCCGAAAACAGCTTTGACGAATGTGCCCCAAAGACGAATCTGCCCCAGTTTACCCTAATCAATACGGTAATCATTACGTTCTACGAAAAATTGTATGAATAAAGCTAATTTCCCAGAAAAAAATATTTTTTTTTGTCCCAGTCTAATATATGTTTTTATATATATGTACATATATGCATATACAGTTTCTCTGTTAGTTGATGATGTTTGTAGCGTGGAAGCAATTAAATTCAAATGCAAAGTTAATTGAAAAGGATTTATTGTATGTGTAGGAAGTATACTGGCCAAGACCAAGAGCGTTTAGCAATTGTGAACGGAGCCATACATAGGTTTAGGTTGGGCGCTTATTTGATCAAATCACTTCCACTCTTAGGCAGCTATATAAATTGAAGGCATGGTGGGAATCATTCATTTTACCAAATATGTCATACTTTTTCGCTATTAATTTGGGCGCTCTCAAAGCCTTTGACTTTGTTGGCTCAGGTTTTTTAATTTGGCACGTTCTCGCATGGATGCAAGCTTGATAGGATGAATATCAAAGGATGAGGGAAATAAACTTAATATCTAAGCAGTTCCTTAAAAAAATGATTGCTCATTCGTTAAATTTGTCTTAGCCCGATAAAGATCTTTAAGAATTTTGTTCCTTAGTTCGCTGGACCTACCAAGTTCTCAATCATATCGTGAGAGTATCGAATGATGTCTAACTGATTATGTGACTCCACCGTTCTCCTTCACGCATCTCCAGAAACTTGCGCTTTAGATCCCTCTACCGGTTTGTTGTGCTATACAGGCCTTGAGACTTAATTTTTACACTCACCAAAATAGCCAGCTCGTTGTATAGCATTTTATTGATTTTATTTTGTTTATTTTTTTTTTTTGTCGTCAACTCCATACAAAAGTGTGCAGTTAAGTACATTCCACTGATTCTACTAACTACAAAAGTAGTGACAAATACTTTTTACTTTGTCTTTATCGACCCTTATTACGCTATTTGCGTTCCAATTATTTGTTTTCACTTTCTTTAGTTTGCCCCATTTAAACACAAAAGTCAACAATATTTAAGCTCATTATTTGCTATTTGACTTCTAAAGCTTCTTTGCTAGCTCACTCTTTTCGTGCTCTTCTCTTAATACTCTATCAGTTGTTGTTGTAGTCATTACTTTAGTTTTGGGAAACTTTCAGTAGCAATGAGAAATGTTTGCCGATAAAAATCATTTGGCATGCGACCAAGACAAAAATCGAAGCAACATTAAACTAAAATTGGGCAGTTAATTTAATTGAAATCTGATGCAATTTGTTGGGTTTTGTTTGGCGATATTTATTGTTGTATTCGAAATGAAGAAAAAATAAAAAATTACGAAAAAGGAAGAAGAGTTCGATTGACCGAGTTACATATGTATGTGTTATTTTTATAGAATTTAAAATGGTTTGTGAAACGATCGTATGTGCATTAGAGTGTGCCTTATTTAAATGCAGTTACACTTTTTTGTTGTAGCATGAAGTAGAGTTGCCATTTTAATTGTGCTCTGAGTCATACTTTCAAGAGAATATCATAAACTGGCGCCAAGAGTGAGTGAACGAAAATTTTCGGAGATTTTTTCAATAGATCAGATCTTACTTTCTACCTTAATCGCCAACGCATAGGGGTCCATAAATCTTTGAAATAATTTTTCTCTCGGACCTCATTAGTGGAAAAACTTCTGCAGTAGGACGCATACGGTTAGTGACTTATCGAGTGTTATTTTCGCTCTTCGAGAGGAGGCGTTATTTCTCAACTGTTTGTTGTTGTTGTTTAAAAAAGCAAAAGTAAACAAGTTGCAGTTTGATTTTTTTCATTTTTCTTTTTGCAACTATTTGTGCGCATTTTTCATTACTTTGCTATTGACTTTTATAACAGCTGTTCGCATTGTTTATGCACTGTCAGAAAACAGTGACTTTAAAACTGCTTGCGCGCATCACGATGCTTTTCAAACTTTTAGAGTTGCTTTTCGCTTGAACTAGCTGCTATTATAATAGTTAGATGACTTAAGTTTTTGTATTTAAATTCTAAATTCTCTTTCTTTTATATTTGATATATATTTTTATTCCACCCTGAAACCAAACAGAGTGAACAAAAAAGAATCTGTATTTGTGTCTAGATTTGGCAAAACACTTTCGTTGAGGACGTTTAGTCTTACGTTAAATGAAGAGCTAATGCTGACGGTATATTTATAAATAGGTTTAATTATAGCGGCGATAAAAATATTTGTTTTTTTAATTAATAAATTTTTTTTTAATTTTTCCTCATAGTGAGTATATTTTTTACTTTGCAATATTAACCTACGTCGACATAAAATTAATATTCAAATTAAATTCATGATTGCAATAAAAGCCGATATGGGATCTGCGTAGGTACGAGCCATCAGCTGTTTTCATCTCACATCTCTTTAAAGGTTTATACCGAGAGTGGGCCTCGAAGCTGCACTCCGCCCTTGGTGATTAGTCGCTACAGTAAAAAATGTTAATTCAAGTGTTTATTGAAGTAAAAAAAATATTATTTTCTTCAATGAAAAAAAAAAAAATTATTTTTTATTTGAATAACAATTATTATCAACTGGCCTTGAGCTCGTTAAACTTAAAAAAAGTATATAAAAAATGCACAGACCCTAAAACCAATAACAAAAAAACACATTTCTTTAATACAACAAAATTCTTTTCAAAAGTTAATAAACAGCTGTTGGTTTTCTCAATAAGAAATAATTTAAATTAAATCATATCATTTTTCATTCGCATGTTTAAAGGGCGCAATCAAAATGTCAACAATGAAAAATATGCAACAATAAATATAAAACAATTGTACAACCTAGAAATCTAAATTGTAAAATTTTATTTTCATATAAAAACGCCTGACTTACAGTAGAAAATCATACACAGGTCAAGCTTCCTCAAGCCAACTACAACTCAAACTACTTCCGCTCGATACTTCAACTACAACAACATGAAATTTGTTGGCTTCTTTTTAGTTTTATTGGTATGCCTTTTCCTGGATGAAGCACAAGCCTGCGTCAAAGCAAAAAGTAAGTAAATTTTATTGGACACTGTTTAATAATGATGTTTTAAATATTTTCCTTGCAGGACACCTCGGTTGCTCAATGGCCAGACCTGCCAGCATAAGTGGTAGAGGTTGTAGACCTCGCTTAAGATTTGGACTCGATTTGCAATCAGGACGTTGTACTAGTTATCAATATTTGGGTTGTGGCAGTAATTCGAAACCTTTCCGAACCTTGGACACTTGCAAGCAACACTGTGAAGGCAGATGTCCGCTAAGTAGTTAGAGATAACTGGTTATTAAGTTACAACTCACTACAAAGGATAAATGGCAATGGAAATAAAGCAAACAAAAAATTTATATACATGCGTGTTTTTGTAATTGTAATAAACTATAATCAATAAGCACGCAAATAAGACATTTTTTCTTATATGGAATGTGGAAAAAATAATAATAGCAACCAAGTTTTCTTTGCAACCCACGCATTTTCTCACAATGTGGTAGCGTCATATTATTTTCCTTTACTTTGCGTCATTTATATATCGTAACTCTAGCATATATGTATATGCACATATTCATATTCATATGTATGATTTAAAAAAAATATTTCATACGTTCGATTTATATGCACGAAATCCATGTATTACAAGTAGCTTTGCAAATATTTATTCAATTCAACCAACAATGGTTAACCAATCGACTAGCCAAACCGCCAACTGAATCAACTAACAGAATTACCAATGCAACTGACCAAATGACCAAACGTTCAACCAGTCGTATAAATATACAAACCAAGATAAATTCATACATATTTATGAGCTATGAATATATGTATATGCTATGTACGACCATGACTATGTACATATATATTTTGTGGACGTAATGATAGCATTTCATGGTTTAATAGTTTGCAACCAGTTGTAAAAATACCAGTGTAAGCAAAAAATGAAAATTGTGTATTTATGTAAAACAACGACCTACATATGTATGTACATACATATGTATGTATGTATGTATGTATCTCTGATTCACCCTCTCATTCTAACAACAAAATTAACTAAATGCCTTTTCATAACATATCAGAACGAATTTTGAAAAAAATACTATCTAAGATACATACATATTTAGCTTAAGAAGACATAACATAAACATAAAATTGCATAACATAACACAACATAACATAACAAAACATAACACAACACACCATAACACAACATAACATAACATAACATAACATAACATAACATAACATAACATAACATAACATAACATAACATAACATAACATAACATAACATAACATAACATAACATAACATAACATTACATTACATTACATAACATAACATAACATAACATAACATAACATAACATAACATAACATAACATAACATCACATAACATAACATAACATAACATAACATAACATAACAACATAAAATTGCATAGCATAACAGGGGTATGGCATTACATACTATGTACTACATACACTTGACATACATATTTAAATACATACATATATATGTACATATGTACATACATAGCTTACAGATCCCCTATCTTATGCAAATATTCTTACTGATTGTTTTTGTGTTCGCTTCGCATTTGCAGCCAATATTAATAAGTAACGTTTCGTTTTAAAACTCTTCGAGACCAGCTCCACTTACAAAACGGTGGTTTAACTCGCTTAGTACTTCGCTGTTTATTCATTTTAACGCTGGGATATATTTCATTACCTATTTCAAGCAACTAAATGTTTAACTGGCCAAGCAACGAGAAAGCCACAAATACGCTAAGCATACATAAACATTTACGAGTAAATACAAATGTACAGTTGGGTTCAATATAATAGTAGTGAAATTAATTTTGATATTGTTTTGTGAAATTAAAAGAAGCTGTGTTTTTTATAATTTTCATTTGAAATATAGCGTATTCTATTAAAGAAACCACATAAAAAGAAATTTCAAAGTTTACGCAATGCTCAAAAAAAGTTAATTAATTTTATTATAATTAAAAATCAATTATATTAAACTGCTCTATTAGTTTAATTGATTAATTATGATAATGGAACAGTTTTAGGATAATTAATCGATTTGGATTAAATTTTGTGTTCGATTAATGAGAATTTATTTAATTTTCAAACTGAATCCTAGGATTAATCAATTTAATACAAATTTCAGTTTGATTAAAATTTTTGATTCAGTGCGATTAAGAGGATTAATAACAAATTTTAAATATTTCAATATTAATTAAAATTAAAATATATAAAAATTTTGTGTTTTTTTTTCTAATAAATTCATCCAAAAAACTAATAATTTCACCAAAAAATATATATATTCCCAGCAAACCATAGGAGTCATACATGAGTCAGAAAGGATTCCTAAATGAGAGCGTTTATACTCTTTATGAGCTCATTTATGAGTCCGAAATGAGAGTACTTCCCTGCTTACGTTAGTCGTCCGACATGAGCCTGATTCGATATATCATATGAGCTTGAATAAGAGTCATATAGAACACCTTTTTTCTCATCAACGGCACTAATTAATCTTCGAGAATCGCAATTTATCAATATGATAAATCCTAGGATTAAATTTGAAAACGAAATAAATCCTCATTAATCGAACACAAAATTTAATCCCAATTGATTAGTTATTCTAAAAATATTCGATTATCATAATTAATCAATTATTACAAAAATAACAGAAAATTTGTATTTGATTATCAATGTTTAAGATTAATAATCATTATTGAACAGGTCTGTTTTAATAACCTTTTTTCAAAGTTTAATGAACTTTTCTGAAGTTTATGTAAACTTTGAAATTTCTTTTCAATTTACATCACTACTATTTTATTTAACTCAACTGTATATGTATGCCTGATATGTTTTGTGCAATTGGGCGTATGAATTAATGCAGCAAATATATATATATATATATGTATATACAGTACTTTTTGGATATCTGCGCTAATATTTACATTGTTCAATACCAAATTTATACCAATTCTAAACTAAATTTCGAGACTGATTGCTGATGCTGACACTGGCATAATAATCAAGGTTGTGATTCATCCCAGTACCACCGCAAGCAAGTGGCGTCTTCTTGAAATCCTTCATACCCTATACCCTACCAGTCTGAAGCTCGTACAGCTAGCTCATCGTAAGATTTCCCTTAGTACTCTGGCTTGGTATCGTGGGTACCAACATACCTTATCCAAAGAAATTTTCTCTCGATTGCTTCTAGGGCCATACTAGAAAACAAAGGGATCCCAAAAGGATTTTACACGTATTTTGGTTTGTGAAGGGCATTTACACTGTAAGTCTGTCTCTTCAAAATCAGTCCTGCATATTGGAAGTCATTGAACTTTGATATAAAAAGGACTAACATTTTCAGTACGCCATAAAAAAGGAAACATTTTTCGCCGCCAAAAATGAAAGATAGGAATTTGTTTGTATTGTCAATACCCTCCATTTTCAATCAAAAATAATTTTTCACAATTTTAAGTGATTCGTTTCGCAAAATTCTTACCCAGCTTAGCTGCCATCCCATATGTCATTTGAAAAAAAGGCTTATAAATTCTAAGAATAATTTTTCCCAGAACTCAGTGTTTCGTACAATATTTTCGATTGGCTTTTTGTTCGATATTCGAGGAGACCACGAACAATAACAAAAACCGCATAAAATGAAGCAATAAAACTAGAACAACAACAAAATATAGTATACGAGTATATATATAAGTGTACTCACGTGGCTGCATTCGATTTCAAATTGATTTCAATTCAATTCAACTGTTGTGCAAGTATGTCGTTATGTAGTACAATACATACATACATACATATGTGCAGGTGTATGGGGCATAGACGCATGTTTGTATGTATGTATGTGTGAGTTCGCGCTCTGAAACCACTAAATTTTGCAATGTAAACAGACGTTTCCGCTACTTCACTGGAGTCACTTTATATGTAACAAAAATATATACATACATATACATTTGTCTACCATCAGAGGTAACCATAGACTACTTCTTCATTCCTATATAATAACGAATTTTTACGTTAGTAAACACGCATACATATATGTAGGACAAAAACAAACACACACACTTTAGCGGCAATTGCTTAGAACACAGGTATATTGTGGTTAACCAATAGAGAAGAGACTTGATGGTCGATACAAACTTGTATGGATGTATGTATGTGTAGATTTCGAACAGTGTTGTATTTTGGTGTGCTAGGAGAAGAAATCTTTTTTTTTTTTAACTCAGAACTGGAAACATACTTTAAAGAGCAAATTTCTTTTTTATTATTTTTATCTTTTTAATGTACATATATAACATATTTAAAACTCTTCGACAGCTGATTTAAAAACTATTATTTAAAATACATGTGACAGTAATTCAAATATTTACTTGAAAAATTAAAAAAAAAAACGAAAAAAATGCATTTAAAAACGAAAAAAATTTATTTAAAAGCGTTTGGCTTGAAGTGTTTCCCAGTTGAAATTTTCTTTTTAACCAAACAAAAAATTTTTTAGTGGTATACAAAATTTTTACAGTGCATATTTTTGAAAGGAAGTTGAAATATTTTCCAAATTGTGCAAAGATCTTAGCAATAGGTTGAGCCCTTTCGTAATAAGCACAGCTTGGAATTAATTACTATCTCAATCTTTCAAATATGCACTTACTTAAGACATTAAAAATAGTAAAAATGGAACAAAGGAGATTTAGATATTATAGATACATAGGAAATGAGGCTCTCTAAGCTTTGTTTTTTAAACCCGTGGGTAGTATTTTGCTTGTTAAAATTTTTATTTTTAACCAAAAATTTTTCTAGGTGTAATATAAAATTTATGCTGTTTATAATTTGGAATGCTGATGCAAATGCCTTTATAATAGTACAAAGGTCTTTGAAATCAATTAAAAGTACCTATTGCTATAATATTTCAAAAATGCATTTACTAAAAAAATAAAAAATTAAAGAGACAAACTACTACTTTAAAATATGTTGCATACGAGTATATAAACCTTTATATATATGTACATACATATAAACCTTTATATATGTATAAGACCTTTAAACAATTTTTTTTGTTTTTCCTCTTTATAATTTTCAACAAACAATTTTTTGTCAGTGTAATAACAACTTTTTTTTAATTTTTTTTCTTTGGAAAGCGTTTCCCCAGTTTATAATTTCATTTTTAACAAAACAAAATTTTCTGCGCAATAAAAAATATTTCTTTTTAATTTTTTTTTTTTGAAAGCGTCTTCCCAGTTTACAATTTTATTTCCAACAAAAAAAGTTTTTCACTGCAAAAAAAAAATTTGTATGACTTTTTTTTTAATTTTTGTTCTTTGGAAAGCGTTTTCCCAGTTTATAATTTCATTATCTATAAACAATTTTTTTCAGTACAATAAAAAAACTATTTTTTTAGAATTTTCGCAGTTTATAATTATATTTTTGACAAAAAAATTTTTTTCTGCGCAATAAAAAATATTTCTTTTTAATTTTTTTCTTTGGAAAGCGTTTTCCCAGTTTATAATTTCATTTTTAACAAAAAAATTTTTTTAGTGCATTAAAAACTATTTTTTTTAGTCTTTTCGCAGTTTATAATTATATTTTTAACAAAAAAAAATTTTTCTGCGCAATAAAAAATATTTATTTTTAATTTTTTTTGAAAGCGTTTTCCCAGTTTACAATTTTATTTTCAACAAAAAAATTTTTTCATTGCAAAAAAAAATTTGTATAACTTTTTTTAAACACTTTGCTTTTGAAGTTTTTTCCTAGTTCAAAATTGTATTTTTCGCAAACAAATTTTTTCGGTGTAATATAAAATTTTTACAGTGCATGTTTTCTAAAGCTAATTTTAATGTCTTTCTAATCATACTAAAAAAATTTAAAATTGGTTTAGCCATTCAGAAGATAAGCACAGCTTAAAAGTACCTATTGCCGTCATTTTTAAAAATCGAATTACTTAACCAAATTTTAGATACTCAGAACCACAACTATAAACACTATGCAACAGCGCTATATAAAATATAGGATTTTCTATCAACTCCACTTACAGTGCAAGCCATCACCACTAATACTATTGTTATATACATATATGTATACATAAGTATATTGCACTGTGTAAATATTGCAAAAATTCCCAATGGAAGGAAATGTGTACCATTGGAATGTCAAGTTATAAGCGGAGGTAGGAACAAAGCGAAAACCAAAAAAAAAAAAAACA
Organism: Sphenella marginata; assembly: GCA_951509765.1. Lineage (NCBI taxonomy): Eukaryota > Metazoa > Arthropoda > Insecta > Diptera > Tephritidae > Sphenella > Sphenella marginata. The sequence goes on along the minus strand of OX608080.1, from coordinate 95,519,997 downwards.
ACAAACACAGTAAATAAATGCATATGAATGTATGTACATTAGGCTGGGTTGATTTGTATGGACGAAAGTTAACCGATATCGCGCCATTGATTTTTCGATAGGTTTTGGGCTCAGGAAAAAAAAGTTCCACTACGCATACCCCAAAAAATAATTTCCGAGCCTGCGAAATTTCATTTTTTTGAATTTTCTTCGACTTTGATTTTTAAGGTTTTCTTCATGACCTACTAAACAAACTTTCATTTGGTTTGCAAATTTCCATGTAAACCCTTTCCGACCCAAAAATGTCCGATAAAAACGTTGGCGATAACAGTTTTTTGATAAAAACAATATTTTTTGGGTTTTGGGGAGTGTTTTGGTCAAAAAATCTACCCTTTCGCTTTTTTTTTTTAAGGGTTTTTTCGGCATACATGCAAACACTTTTTCGATGAAAACGAATTTGTCTCACATATCCTGTCCCACTCAAAATTATGCGCTAAAAACGTTGGCGATAACAGTTTTTTGAAAAAAAATTTGTTTTCGGTTTTGGAACATATTTTGGTTGAAACATCTACTTTTTCAATTTTTTTCATTTTCAAGGCTCCAAATCATTTTTTATGTATTTTTTTCGGTGTCAATTAGCGTAGTTCCATGTGAAATACCTCAAAATTTTCTTAAATTTTTTTATTTTTAATAATTTGAAGCATATTTGGTTTTTAAGTTTTTCTATTTTAAACTATTTCATGGTAAATTCGAAATTATGATTGCTCAAAATTTTGATTAATCAATTAATACGTAAGTTTGTTAAATCTCCGTGACACCACAAAACCAAGTAAGGCGTCTTAAGGCGTGATAAATGCAAAACCTAGCCTCAGTTATTTTCCCAACTACTTACTTGGTTTTGCATTTTTCAATGATCGACATTGATGTCTGAATATCGGTCACTAATATCGATCACTAATACATATGAAATCGCACCAGGAAGAGAAAACAAAGAAATTTCAGTGATTTTTTCATTATATCGCCAAAAGAATACTAAAATAGGGTTTTGTCAATGAAAAATCTAAAAAAATGGTTTTTTCGACCAAAATTCATCTAAAACTCCATTAAATAATTTTTTTTTTTAACTGAATTTACCATCGTCTTTAGCACATGAATGCACATGGAACTACGCTAATTGACACCGAAAAAAATACATAAAAAATGATTTGGAGCCTTGAAAATGAAACAAATTGAAAAAGTAGATGTTTCAACCAAAATATGTTCCAAAACCGAAAACAAATTTTTTTTTCAAAAAACTGTTATCACCAACGTTTTTAGCGCATAATTTTGAGTAGGACAGGATATGTGAGACAAATTCGTTTTCATCGAAAAAGTGTTTGCATGTATGCCGAAAAAACCCTTAAAAAAAAAAAAGCGAAAGGGTAGATTTTTTGACCAAAACACTCCCCAAAACCCAAAAAATATTGTTTTTATCAAAAAACTGTTATCGCCAACGTTTTTATCGGACATTTTTGGGTCGGAAAGGGTTTACATGGAAATTTGCAAACCAAATGAAAGTTTGTTTAGTAGGTCATGAAGAAAACCTTAAAAATCAAAGTCGAAGAAAATTCAAAAAAATGAAATTTCGCAGGCTCGAAAATTATTTTTTGGGGTATGCGTAGTGGAACTTTTTTTTCCTGAGCCCAAAACCTATCGAAAAATCGATGGCGCGATATCGGTTAATGAATCGACCCGCCCTAATGTACATATGTGTAACGGAAGCAAGCGCAGAGAACAATAAGCATCAGAATGCAATTGAATTGCATTTGGTTTATTGCTATTCACTTGTGGCGAAATTATACTCACACACATACATATGTATGTATGTATAAATGAAATAGTCATGGCTACAAACATGCGCCCATATCTACACCTGCATGGATATACACATGTTGCACATGCCCACAGTAAATAACAGATGCAATCAAATAAATTCGTTGCACTTGAATTAATGTTTTCAACACAAAATCATGAGAAATATACGATTGGTTCGATTTTAGTGGAGTTGTATAACATATTATGTTCTAAGGTTTAACTAAATGGCTTTTTGTGTGACTTGTATGTTAGATAAATATAGTATAAAAGAGGACAATGGTAATTCATTACGTCAATGCAATCGATTTTACTCTTTGTGTTAGCTAATTAATAAAATAATTATTGTGTGATAAATAATTAAAACAGAGCCTTAGCAATTAAATGCAGTAGTAATCAGCCTCGAGATATGACATATTGGACATATGTTTAAGAAATAATGAGTTAAAATTTTGCATACTTATCAAAGGAAGTGTCATTATGAATAAGTTATACTTAAATACGCCCAGTGGTTGAAAGTAAACCACAAAAGCAGCGAAAATAATTTAACTAGAACCGTCATACCGTAACTTATTCAAAGAAATTGAAGATAATTTATAATTAACATTTGTCTGTTATGTTATGTTATGTTATGTTATGTTATGTTATGTTATGTTATGTTATGTTATGTTATGTTATGTTATGTTATGTTATGTTATGTTATGTTATGTTATGTTATGTTATGTTATGTTATGTTATGTTATGTTATGTTATGTTATGTTATGTTATGTTATGTTATGTTATGTTATGTTATGTTATGTTATGTTATGTTATGTTATGTTATGTTATGTTATGTTATGTTATGTTATGTTATGTTATGTTATGTTATGTTATGTTATGTTATGTTATGTTATGTTATGTTATGTTATGTTATGTTATGTTATGTTATGTTATGTTATGTTATGTTATGTTATGTTATGTTATGTTATGTTATGTTATGTTATGTTATGTTATGTTATGTTATGTTATGTTATGTTATGTTATATTATGTTATGCTCTGTGATGTTGTTTAATGTTATGTTATGCTATTTTATTTTATCTTAAGCCGGCAAATCTAAGCTATTGTTATTTTATTTTATTAAATTTTTTTTATTTTATTTTACTTTATTTTATTTTATTTCATTTTATTTTATTTCATTTGATTTCATTTCATTTTATTTAATTTTATTTTATTTCATTTTATTTTATTTTATTTTATTTTATTTTATTTTATTTTATTTTATTTTATTTTATTTTATTTTATGTTATTTTATTTTACTTTATTTTATTTTATTTTATTTTATTTTATTTTATTTTATTTTATTTTATTTTATTTTATTTTATTTTATTTTATTTTATATTTTATTTTATTTTATTTTATTTTATTTTATTTTATTTTATTTTATTTTATTTTATTTTATTTTATTTTATTTTATTTTATTTTATTTTATTTTATTTTATTTTATTTTATTTTATTTTATTTTATTTTATTTTATTTTATTTTATTTTATTTTATTTTATTTTATTTTATTTTATTTTATTTTATTTTATTTTATTTTATTTTATTTTATTTTATTTTGTTTCTTCTCACTCAACTTAAGTACCCGACTCTTCTTCAAATACACCTCCCAAAAATGCTTTCTCAATTTAACAGCAAAACTAAAATAATCATTTTACAAGCACCATTTCCTTTCGTACCCCAGCCCTGGATTTAAATTCAAAGTAATCTCTTTATTACAGCTTTTTTACTTTGTACACGTATTAAGGGTCGTATTGAAGGCAGCGTGTGAAGCATAAGCTCAAATGAGAAGCAAGGAAGATAGTGAGGAATTCAATTGAGCAAAAGTAAAAATGAATGAATAATTTCCTTTTTTAACCGAATTTTCGCACAATGCCACCAAAGCGAACTGCTGAGACTTGAAGCTCTTTATTTTACCACTTTGCGGCTAGCTGTTGGCAGATGAACCAAAAGCTTGAAGCATAGCTGTGGTCTAGGTTGTGGCATTTGTAAAGCTAAAAGTTCGAAAAGGCAAAATGTTAATTCTGAAAACTAAACTAATATAGCATAGCATAGGGCGGCATAGTTGGCGGTATTATTGTTTCATATTTATTTTTTTTTCATTTTGAGGCGACGGAAGACCGCATGGTTAAACGTGAGATACTGTCTCAGCTGGCGATTCGCAAAATATTTTTAATGTGGTTGTTGAACTTAGTTTTTTATGTTTTTTTTTTTTAAAGGCTTTTCCAAAAAAGTTATCTTCTCTGAAAGCTTATTTTATCTCTCACAATTTGAAGATATCCTTCCGATTATTCAAATAAGTCCATTTCAACGATTATTTGGTTTATCTAAAACCGCATTATTCATTCTCCCATACCAAATCCTCTTTTAAAATGGCAATCCTTGGAGTATCGCATTCACAACTCTATACAAGATCGTAACATAAGAGAAAATAATAAACTTAATAACGCTATATTTGCACAAACTAACAATAAATCTTTCTAAGCTATTATGAGCAAATCAGAGCTTATGAAAAACAATTTGTGCAAATTTAATCTGGATAAAAAAATGTTTTTCTGTTTTTTACAAAAATATGTGTTTAGCAAAAGGGGATCTCTTGCAATCTAGAGAGTAATAACGAAAGCATTTTCATATGTACATAACTTTGTATGCAACATAGGCGGGCATAGTGCATGCAATTTTTAGTGCTCTGGAATTCAGCAGATCTTCTTGATGTGTCAGAAACTCCTAATAAGTTCTTGTAAGAATCTGAACCTGGACTACCTCGCTTCCCAGTAAGCTCTAAAAAGAAATTTTGCAGAAGAGGGCCACTTTCCTTATCTTGAGCACTACTAAATAGTAGACTTATATATACCGAAGAAAGAAGAATTAATCGAGTCCACTAGGTATCTTAAGCAAAATTCTGCATCGTACAAAAATTAAAAATCCATTGCTTTTGATCACCTATCGCTATTTAAGATGGGAAAAATCGGATAATAGCCCCGCCCACTTTTTAGGTGTCCACTATTTTGAACAACATAAAAACTGAGTTTTCAGTACATTATAAATATTTACAAACCTATTTTGATGTGCAGTTGGAAATTGTGGCAGAAAAATTATTTTTCGCTATTTGTTGAAAATGGGTGTGACACTGCCCACTTTTGATTAAATCAATTTTACACACCACGAATCGAAAACATCTTGGAATATTATAAGAATGCGACGGGATATGCTTGTTACAAGGAATGCTTTTGAGAAAATGTATGAAATCGTTTAAAAACCACGCCCACTTTTGTATAAAAGTAACATAAAAGAGTCATAAACGTATACTATGGGCCATAGCTCTAAAAGAAGTTACTTTATATCAATTGATTGTGCCTCCAAGGCAGCGTTTGTAAAGAACATAATTTTTTTAAATGGGCGTGGCACCGCCCATATTTTAACCAGCTTTTTATAACGTTTCGCTAAACTGGAAAGTTGCGTGAAAATAAAAACATTACTAAACCACTCATTATCAGCTTTCGTTTGATACTTATAGTGTACTAACACATGTTGCCAGTATCTCCGAAACCGATCGAGTTATGGAAATAAATTATGTCTTAAACATTTATTTTATGTTGAGTGTCTTAGTCTTGGGGCGATTTCGAAAAAAAATCTCAAACCCAATTTTTTAGCAACGGTTAGTTTGAGTTACCTATCAAAGATTTTGAGATACTGAAGGGAGAGATTATAAATTAACATTAGCTGTTGTTAGAGATATTTTTTATATACTCATGTATACTTTTTATTTTGGACTCGATCAGCATTTCAAAATCTAGCAAAATCTTAACCTTTGGAAAAAAATTTTTTTTGCTGTAAAAAATCAATACGTAGTTTGAAATCTTTGCTAACATCTGAATATGGGCAAATAGTTCTGATTTTTTTACAGTTTTTCAAAAAATTTTATTTTAAAGAAACTTTTTCGAAATTGCTCCACAGTGCGTCAATTACCAAGTCTGATTACATTCGTCATTTTACCAGTTTTTTGCTCGCTTCTACTATTCCGACAAATTAAAAAAAATTTTAATTTAATTTTGAGCTCAGTGCCCATCTATGACATGCATGTATGTATGTATAAGTTTTGCTGAATATGCTAAATGACTTCATATAAAAAACAACAAAACGATAAGAACAAAAGTGCAAAAGTGTGCTAACTGAAAAGAATTTCTTTTATTCGCTGTTTTTGTTTTTATTGTATGACGCTAACTAACTAAAAGAATGGAAGCTTTAACGCGCGCTGTGCACATCCTTTTGTTTTCACAGTTGACATGCTACACTTTATCGCCTTCATGAGTGTGGAAAATGGTAAATCGCATAAATTAGAACAAAAGTTATGAACGCTGAATGCTGAGACAAATGTTTTATATAAATGCTGAGCTAAATAGGAACGAGATTAAGAGATTTTAATGCACTAATACCACCAGTCTATTATGTCCAATCCACGAAATAGCCTGATAGCCTAATTTGTTTCAATAGCTTCTTTTCTGTTTTTCCACAAATAATTCTGTTTGGTCGAAGTACGAATGAGATCTTTACTAGGTAGCGCCATTGAGACTGCTCTTCTAATGGAAGTACTAGAAGACTAGCAGAGTATATTTTGTTGGACTGAAGTGGAAATCGTGTTTCCAAAGACTGTAAGAATCAGGTGCGTACCTCATTGAACTTAGGATTACGATTACTATAATTGTAAAGATTACATTACATTTATGGGATTACGATTACAGTAATAGTAATTATGTTTTTGTTGAACTACGATTACAGTAAACGCAATCGTACAATTTTTATGTTTACCACTATAATACTCTTATTTGAAATTTTTATGATTACCATTACTGTAATTGAATTTCAATTACGATTACTGTAATCGCAATCCGTTGAACTTTACGATTACTCTAATTATATTCATATTAAATATTTCTCGATTACGATTGCAGTAATCAAAACATTAACGATAAATTTTAAGATTACGATTACAGTTAAATGATCGTTAAGTTTTTATGATTACAATTACAGTACTCGTATTTGAAATTTTTATGATTACCATTACTGTAAATGTAATCATACAAATTTCAATTACTATTACTGTAATTGTAAGCCTGTGAACTTAACGATTACGATTACTGTAATTGTAATCTTTTTTTTCGATTACGTTTACATTAATCAAAAAACTAACGATTACTATTACAGTAATTGTAATCCTTACATTTTTTACAATTAAAACGACGACTTAAATATTATGATTACGATTACATCAACAGTAATCGTAAAATATTTATGATTACAATTACAGTAATTGTAATCATAAGTAGTAAAATAAATGAAATCGAAATCCATATTCCCGCTGCTCTGGTATTAACTCGACAGCAATTTGTTTGAGAATTGGAAAATGGTGCATATCCATTATCAATTTTTGGTGGTATGTGTATGTGTGTGTGTTTGTATGTTTGGACTTGCAGCCTAAGGGGCTGAATGAAGTCGAAGGAAACTTTTCCAAGACATACCCTGACTACCACAATCTATGATAGGATTTATAAAAAAAAAGTCATTGAATTTGGTGTAAGATTAGTTATGTGCCTATTATTGCAGAGTGCCCGAACGCTCGGAGGACGGATTTGACTTGTCGAATGGTTTCTTGAAATGCAACAGTAAGTTGTTGCTTTCTTCGAAAAATATTTCCATTACTCAATTAATAATGAACATTTCAAAGCTCCGCCATCTTCTAATGCTTTTCTCTGAGACTATCTTATAATAAAGGACGCAGATGTGCACTATCTAATTTAATGATGGGAGCATAGCCCATTTCTCTAACAAACTCAATCTTGCTAATTTTTAAAATCAATTTGGTAATGACTTCACTATCAAAGCTTTCATGCTTTATTGCCATGCAGCATCCCAAATTGATATGCTTACAAGGTTATTAACTGAAACATTTGGCAGATATCTAAGATCGTGAACTTTGATGCCTCTAATATTCTACTTCACACAGCTCATACTTGGGGTTTACCATTGAATTATGCACACACACGCACATTCATATCTATGCTCATAAGCATAACTGTAAATGGCATCCAACTTGGCATTAAACGGCAATTTCAATGTCATTGATTGCTTCGTCAATTACTACGGAATTTCACCTTGTCCGCAGGCATTCAGCAGCTGGCAAATACACCAAAATTCATAGCCAACAACTTAGCAGCAACAACAACAGCATCAGCAGCAGCACATGAAGGCAACACAGGTCATGCCAGGCAAAATGCCATCGAAGAGAATTATGCTAGCGTGCCTGAAGCCAAATAATGCTAAGTATTTGAGTGATGCTTCATTAAATAAGAATATCTTGAGGGGATGGTGCTGTAATTCAAGTTTGGCTCGATAATATGTAATAACAAGTAAGGCAGTGTAAGTTCGGTTATAGCCGTAGATTACATAGTCAGTTGTGAGCTTTGGCAAGGAAACACCGACAAGCCTAAAATTGACTTGACTACATTGAAAAAAAATGGTACTCTCTTCACCCCCCACTAGGCGCTTCCTCGTCTTATAACTTCATTTTTCTTTCCAATTTTGTTTGTCTCCCATCCCATTTACTATTCCTTTTTGTTACCCTCTTCCTTTTTTCCTAATATTCAAGCACAAAACATTAGGGCGTGGCACATCCCACTTTTCCAAAATTAATTAAATCCTGACTAAGTAACACATAGATCCAAATATTATTAACTAAAACCTAATACGTTCCAATTTATGAGGAACTGAAATTTTATATAAGCTGGGGCGTGGCACCGCCCACTTTTCTAAAACTATGTATAGATTATGCTGTAACCATTGAACCCAAGAATGTACTCTGATAATTTGAGCTCTTTTTGCTTCACATATAACGCTTTTCAACATTTACGGAGGCAACTCCTTTTTTGACAATATATCAAAGTGGGCGTGGTTATCCACTGACACCTTTCTAATAAGGGTAGTCAGATTCAAATTTTATTATGATATCTGAAACTCCTTTTGCAATTATGATTAACAGATAACCAGAAGGTAAAAAAGTTTGGAATATTTTGGTCCCTGATCCACTTCCCGGGAAAAAACCCATATTTTAAAAAGAGTAAAGTGGTACCTTTGTACCAAATTTGAAGAACATCACACCATAAATAAAGAAGTTTGGAATATTTTGATCCCTGATCCACTTCCCGAATTTTAACAAAAGTAAAGGACTACCTTTGTGTAAAATTTGAATAAAATCGCGCGAGAAATAAAAAAGTTTGGAATATTTCGGTCCCAGGTCCACTTCCCGGAATAATGAAAAATAGATACCGGCCGATTCTCAGACCTACTAAATACGCTCACAAAATTTCATGAGAATCGGTCAAGCCGTTTCGGAGGAGTATGGGAATGAAAACTGTGACACGAGAATTTTATAATGAGATATTAATAAAATTGACGTCGTCAAAAGTAGGCGTTACCACACCCATTTTAAAAAAATGTACCAAAAAAATTGATTGGATGACGTATTTTCCGTCCGCACACCGTATTCAGTCATTAGAGGCACATTATGTAAGCACCAATCAGCTTTCATGTATTGGCGAAAATATTCTTTATATAAAAAGTGGGAGTGGCTTTTTTCCTTAACACTTTGAAGTACATAAAAAAGCGCTCTTCGCAAGGAGGAGCAACTTACTTTGGTCTAACTTTGATTTGGTTATTGACTAAGCTGACTCGATAGGTGGCAAGCGGAGTGCCCAGGATCCTACAGCTAGCTATGTCTGGTTCAAGGGTATCCGATCGCCACAAGAAACCAGATAAGTTTTATCTGAAAGTTCGAGACAACCAATTGGGTCGCTAAAAGTCCAAATAAATCATGTCTCCTTCCCCTTCCATTTGACCTCATTTAGCGCCTTAATTGCTACTTGAATATCTGATCCGTCGGGAAGACGGTTAAGTTAAAGTATCTGTCATGAGAGGCTGGAGGAGAATTTTTCTACATGGTTTAGATATTATAACCATAACATTTCTTGAAGCGCCTAAAAGTATGCAACATCTAATTCTTCAACTTCCAGAAAGCGCTATGGAGTTGAGTTGAGGGGATGGAAAAAGACGGTGTCAAGGTGTGATATTCAAGAGTTTTTTTTGAAAGGAAGTTGTCTACTTTCTATTAAGTTTTCACTTTTTAAATTCCTGTTTAAGCCTAAAAGTATGCAACAATTTTGCTATTAAATAAAACTGAAGTATGTTCGTGAGCTTCATGAGAGAAATATATCTCTACGTATATTCCTTATAGGCACTGAACTCCCGACACTATATTCACATTACCATTTTATATGTCACAGCTGATGCTAAGACCTTAATGCTAGTTTATACCCCATCACAGGCTCATTACAGCAAAAATTTCCATTTAAATTTCTTTTCTTGTGCAAATTGCAACATCTTGCTGTCACGAACAATGCAGTCTTCATTCAGCGTGGTACAAAACATTTGGCTTCCAATTTATATCATTAGACGCTCCAGCCAAACAGTCGAAGCATTAGCGTAAATGCCAACAGCGCAACAACAGCAGCAACAATAATAACAATAACAATAACAACAATGGCTAGGAAGTAATGGCGGTGGCAACAATTGCTATTGCTATGGCATTTGTAGTAGCAACATGTCACAATATGGGGTCGCCATGCCACCAATAGCGACACACTTTCACCGCTGGAAGCTGGTATTAAGCGCACACCAAAAAAAAAAAAATTATGCCCATTTTATTTATTGTGGAAGCGTGATTAGCAAGCACAAGAATTTAAATTGCCTACTTTCAGGCGAACAGTGAAAATGAGCAAACGTTTTGCTGTTGCGCGGTGTGACAATTTAAAGTAGGAGAGTGGCAGCTTGGAAGTGAGAGAATTGCGTTGTTACAAGTGAAACAAGGCGCGGGAAATGTATTTAACTTATTTTCAGATCCGGTTACATTTCTAAAGATTTTCTACGCCGTGAAGTTTGCCTCACATAGCACTTTTAACGCCTAAAAGTATGCTACAAAAACTTACATTTACTTGCACGCCTATAAGTATGCTACAGAAATAAAAAATTACTTATGTGACAAAAGCATTAATCCCGGCTAGCTCTCTTTACAGATAAGTTACACGATTTTTTGCAGTGTTATGACTCTTCCAAAAACGTCTGTAAAAAAAACTTTTCTTGAACAAGAATTTGCTTAATCATACGACATAATAGTTGCAATCCACTTTCGAGCTTATTTCAAATAACTCTTGTACTTTGCAAACTACGATCAATTAAATCGAAAAGTATTTTGAGCTTTAATTCCCAAATTGCTTACAACTAAAACAAACAAATAAACAAAATCAATCTGTATAAAATTGTTTTCTAACAACACTTCTTGCCACACAACCTCTCAACCACACACTCTCTCTCTCTCCTCTGTCTCACAGTGGTGAATTCATTAGCGGCAAATTGTTGACTGCCTACAAGCAAAACCACAATTGTTTTGTGTCAACTACTACGTATAGCGTCTGTCCAATTCCACATGGGTTAACAATAATTTACTTGGTTTTAGCCAAAAACTTCCGTCAATTTAGTATGCAGAATTCAATCTGTCAATTGCAGGAAACAGAGCAAAACAATAAATAACAATAAAGAATTGTCATTTTCGAAATGTTTTTCAAGTACATATTCCAATGCTTAACTATATCGATGCATAAGAGTTAGGGATGGCAATTTTTTTTTTGGATTTTTTTCAAACCCGAAATTTTCGGTATCTTATTTTATAATTCAGGATTAGTGTCGGGATTTGGGTAGTTGATATTTTGAAACAGCCAAGGTTGAGTAATGTTATGAAAATGGAGTAAGTAAACTATTTCAGATTCAAATACATAACAAATAATTGAATTTTTTTCTAAACGTAAGTTTTTTCATTAATAACGAAGAAAATTTGCAAAAATAAAAAACATCTTTTTCATAAATGACTCACACATATTTAGTTTTTAATAGCTTATTTTAGCTGACGAAGATCCTGAAATTTTCGGTATACGGGATTGGCTACACTAAAAATGTTAATTATTATATTCGATTTTCGCAAAGCCGAAATTTTCGGGATATTTTTTTGTAAATTCGAGATTATAACAAATAATTGAATTTCGAATTTTTTTTTCAATACTTAAATTATTTCATTAATAACAAAGATAATATACATACAAAAAAAAATAATTTCTATAAATAAATTACACATGTTTATTTTTTACTGGCTTATTTTCGCTTTCGAAGAACCTGACATCTTCGGTATCCGGTATTGGCAGCCCCAAAACTGCAAAGTTTTTTAGATTTTCGCAAATACGAAATTTTCGGGATCTTATTTTGAAATTCGGGAAATTATGAAAATTGTTTAAAAAAAACTTTCTAACATTCAAATATAGAGCAAATAATAGAAAATTTTTTTCCTAATAACAGTTAAGATAGTTAAAAAATATAAAAGGGCAATCTCCATAAATGAATCATATATATTTAGCTTTTACTAGTAACATATCTTCGCTTTCCAAAATCCTGCGAGTTCGGTATCCGGGATTGGCAGCCCTTATAAGTACATACAAATAGTTAGTTAACAATTTGGGTTAAATTCTTCGTAAACAAATTATTTTTGTTTTTATATCTGGTTCGGTCATTGGAGTGAAGTGCTGTTATTAAAAAATAAATTACTTGCAAAAGACTTTTCGAAAGGAGTCTCAATTGGTCCACACATATGCGGAGCACAGAGAAAAGAGTGCTCGATCCTTGTGTTATCCTCAAGTAAAAATGGCTTTTGAGCTGATCATCTAATAAAAATCAAATCTTACCACTGGATTCGTACGTTAGGATGATGGTTGAAAGAGAATGATACAGTGGCGCATCCAGGACCTGAAACCACCCTACGGAAAACGGGTCACAGGCGACCAGAGTGTTCTGAGCGAAGCGGGAAACAGGGACGTGGATAGAAACGGGCACAAGCCAAGGGTGGAACTGGATATGGATGTGATACATGATACTGATATAGAGACGTGGACAGGGCGAGTTATGTAGGTACATGGAAGAGAAAAACGGGAACAGTTGCGACCGGTAACGGGTCATGGATAAATTAAGAGACAAAGCAGATAGAGCGGTTGTATGTTGGGTGAATATACAATAAAGAGATTAGGAGAAAGGTCAAATGGGAACGGCTAAGGTCATTCAAATGGTTCTACCCATTAATTCAGAAACACATTTTTTCAGACATTTTTTTTTCAGAAAGTCAAAATTCAGAAGGTAAAAATTCAAAAAGTGAAATTCAGATCTTCAGAATTTTTAGATGTGAATTTCCCTTTCTGAATGTTTAGATAGGCTACTTTGCCAAAGAACCTTACAAATATTTATAGCAACACCTATTTAAAGAATTTGATTTGCATTCTAAAGAAAAAAAATTGGTCACCAAAGGGTTAATGCATAATTAGTTGTGTTATAACGCTAAACATATCGGCAAAAAAATTAATTCAGAAATAAAAATTTAGGTCACCAATGGGTTAAGGCATGGCGTTTAAAGGGTTAAAACGATTAAAATCAACTACTTAAGCCCATGTGAAACTATTTTGATGTGAAAAAATTTGATTTCAGAGTTAAAAGAAAATTGAGGTCGCCAATGGGTTAACGTATGACCGCTCATGGCTTATAATTTTAAATATTTACCAATGAAGTGCAGCACAACCCATTCAAACCTAACCAAAAAATCATTCATAATATCGTTATAAAAATAAAAATGTAGATAACGAGTGGGTTAATGCATGACCGTAAATGTGTTTCTCAATTTTTGATTCTAAATTTTTGGTTTCTGAAAAATGATTTCTGAAAAAATTTTTCCGAAAAATTTTATTTCTGAATTTTTTTCTGTCTGAATTTATAGGGGGCACCCATTCAAATATCCCCACACATTAAGCGTTTTGTGGGACAAGAATAAAATCGCCTACCATAACAACTAGGGATCAACAAAATGTTTACAGTGACCGACGGGCTAGTATCAGAAGTACAAGTGTGAGTATCTCCTCAGTTGAGCTCTGCCTAACAAAAAAAGACTCAAATTTAAACGGAAATAATTTCTGTTATAAGTGAGCGGCGAAGAACTTCATAGGCTGTCGCTTCAATAAATTCTGTTACAGAAAAGGATTAACTACATAGTTTTCTTTAAACGAAAATATTTCGGTTGTAGCTGAAATTTTCTTTTAAAAAAATTATTTTAAGCAGTCAAGCTTTTTATTAAATCTAAATTGGTTGAACTTTTGTCCGTTTATCTATGGTGTCTCACAGTGCAATTGAGTCCGTTTGTGCTTCTAATAAATTTCATAAACTTCTTCAGCTAAACATGCGCTTGTTAAATTCATATAAAAACAAGTAAGGAAGTCTAAGTTCGGGTGAACCGAACATTAAATACCCAGCGTTAGTTTTCAGAACGAGATACAAATACTATGACTTGCCAATGATATAGGCTCTAGAACATTATTTGAAATTTTCTATATCACAAAAGGGGGCGTGATTATCATACGATTTCGCCCATTTTCAATAGCAACCTACCTTGGCCAGAAAGTAACCTGTGTACCAAATTTCATGCGAATATGTTAAGTTTTAGTGAACTTGTGTTAATTTATGTGATTTTCGATATCGAAAAAATGGGCGTGGTTATCATCCGATTTCGAAAATTTTCACAGCAGCTCACCTTGGCCAGAAAGTAACCAATACACCAAATTCCATGCAAATATCTCAGTTTTGACGCAAGTTATGTCAATTTATGTGATTTTCCAAATTTTCGATACCGAAAAAGGGGGCGTGATTATCATACGATTTCGCCCATTTTCAATAGCAACCTACCTTGGACAGAAAGTAACCCGTATGCAAAGTTTTATGAAAATATCTCAATTCTTACTCAAGTTATCGTGTACACGGACGGACAGACGGACGGTCATGCCTTAATCAATTCCTCTTTTCAACCTAAAAACTTTCATATATTGAACCCCATATCTAACTCGATTATTTTGCGCCGTTACATAGTACCGTTATGTGGACAAAATTATAATACCCGTGTATCTACTAGTACTAGTACGCTGGGTATAAAAATATAGAAAGTTTCTACATAGAAATATTTTGCCTTAGTGTCTTTAAGCTAAGGCTGAATTTCAAAACTTCTAGAAATTCCAGAGAACGGCATGAGTATTTTAAATTTGGAGGCGTGAATTCCATATTAATTTCTGAATATGCAGTTTTGTAGCGCATTGAATTTCATTCACAAAGTTCAAGTTTCAGGTCTCTAAAAATTTTTGTAGATTTTTGGCAATTTCTTTTTTTCTTCCACAAAAATTTAACAATCTCACGACAAGCGTACATATGTACATAGGTACAAATATTCAATTTTGTTAGAATGTGTTAATTAGCTTTTAAAAGTCTTGTGTTAATTAATTTGATGATAAAATGCGACACTAAAACGCCACAACATATACATAATTATGTTTTTGTTGGCAAAGCCATTAAATATACATACATACAAAATTAGTTAAATACTTTGCTACTGATCTTACGTTTTTCGGCGCTTATACTTCTCCTTTATAGAAATATAATTAGATATATGTATAGCTACACACATACAAATATGCAGTATTAATAGGCGCATTCTTCTGGTAGTTGTCACTCTGGCTCACGCTCAATTCTCACGGGAACAGTCCGGTTCATGGTTATGTGGGCTGGCAGCACTGACAGAAAACGTCACTTTTTACAGCAAGAAGAAGAGAAACAAACAAACAGAGGGTGAAAATAAGTGAAAATTTTTTGGTGGTCGATGGCAAGTTGGCAGCAGTACTATCATTGTTGGACGAATTTTCATTTATTGTTTCTTGTTGTTGCTTTTCCAACGGCTATCCGTACAAATTGATGGAGTGATTGTTGGGAATTGGGTAATTCTGACATTTAATGCGAAGGTGCTGCCAAGTTGACACAAAAAAACCAATTAAACACAGCGTGAACCAGAGTTCTATGTGGATTTATCTGGCTCAAGTTGTTTTTGTTGCATTTGCATGTAAAATTTTTTATCTATCACCGGTTCACTACCAGAAGAATGCGCCTAATATAATTTATGTACATACATACATATGTATATTGATTGGGCATGCGCATGCGCAGTATTGAATGCATCAATATTGACAACGAAAACAACACAACAACAATAAAATCAAAAAGTCAATCGTTTGATATCCAACTCAAAGGCGCTTAATTGCAGTTTATTAGACTAAATTTTTTAGTTTTGGCACAATTTGTTTTTCATTATTATCAAAATGCCCAACTCTGTTGCTCGGCGACAAGCTAAAAAAATTGTTTTTTTTTTTTTTATTATTTGAAACACGGAATTCTCAATACCTAATTAAATACAATTGAAGGGCGAGAGTGCAAAAGGGCCTAACCCACACTTTTTTCGAAATTGAGTTTTTAATGGTTTCAGTTTGCCAAAACACGTCTTGTCACTTAGGCGTTGACCAAAAAATTCTAAAATTTTTTTTGAATTTTTTATGAATTTTCAAAGTTGGCCGAGGTCCTAACCCGCGGGGTAGCGAGAGTGCAAAAGGGCCTAAGCCCTCATTGCGCCTTATGGGGAAACCGTGTTTTTGTTCATATCGCTCAAGTTTAAACAAAAACCATAAGTCTGCGACGACATCTAGGGTGTTTAGCGTTAATGAGAAGCTTCAAGTAATTATCCTACGACAGTGTTTTTTGATTGTGTTTTCGTAGGTTATGTTGTGGCAGTTCAAAGTGCGATCGGTATGTTGACGTTTATGTAAATCGTTTTGTATTGGCAATTTTTAATCAAAATTTCAAAAAACCGCAATCAAGGCGTTGTGGAGTAATCCCCACTAATCATTTTCCACTTTATTTCATTTCTCTAGATTGAAAACTAGCGGAGATAATAATAATAAATGTATTGTTTTATTCAACAATACATAATAAATGATCTGAAGGTCTAACAATCGTATTTTCAAACTCATAGTAAATGTGTATTATTGGTTTCATAAATTTGATTCATAAAAAACAGGAAATGAACAATAGCTGACCCCGGCAAAGTGAAAGGCACCTTCGGGTTAGGCCCTTTTGCACTCTCGGCACCCCTTGGGTTAGGCCCATGAGAAATTCGAAGTCTCGTAATTCCGAAACTACTGCACCGAATCGCATGAAAATTGAACCCCTAAGAAATGCTATCAAGATCTAAAAGTGATTTCACTTTCAGATCAATACACTGAAAATTCGAAAAATGCGAACGTTTTTCTCGCGCCTTGAAAAATTTTGAAATTGTGGGTTAGGCCCTTTTGCACTCTCGCCCTTCAATTCTATTTTTGTTTGCACTGGCTAAATAAGCAATCTATGTATATATATTTAACTGCTTAAACGAAAAACAATGTTTGCTTTATCTACTTATTTACAGTTATAGCTAATGTAAACAAAGGAATATCTGTTTTACTAAACAAACATTTGACTACTTTCAGTCAGTATATATAAAGGTGTCTTATGGCTCACAAATCATTATTTAAAAGTTTCACTCAATCAGTTCAATATGAATACCTTCAACATTTTCGCTGGATTAATCGTTATCCTTGGCTTATTTGGTGCAAGCAATGCTGCTTGCAACGATAACCAATGTGATACTTGGTGCCTTTTGCATAGCCTCCATGGAGGCTTTTGTGATCAAAAAGATGAATGCATTTGCAATTAGTAGAGGAATTCACACCAACTTCGTTTGGTGATTTGAAAGTAAATAAGTAGTTGCTTTTGCAATGAAAAACTTATGTAATTAATAAAATATAATAAATGTAAATGAGTAGTTTGCTTTTATTTCAATTACCTATGTATGTACCTACATATTTCTTCAGCTGTACGAATAAGTTGAATGAAACTTTTTTCCTCGCCTCAAATAACGATTTTGTAGTTCGATGTGGGTTGATTTAGTGCAAAAAGGCGTATGTAAATGTTTGAATAAGCGCTACAGTACAGTCTCCGAAAAGAGGCAACTTTGAGCTATCCACTTGGTAACGCATTCCGTACCGGCTACCGGAGTGTAAAAAGACGCAATGCAGTTTTGGATATCGATAAACACTCAACAAGCAGAACTACCCACAAGCTATCCAAAAATTGGAACAGTTCAGTACAAGCCAAAAGCCAAACTACTTTAGGATAGTACAAATGTGAATCGGTTCAGCATGGGTTGCTAAGTATTGCGTTGTTGACAATTACCACCGATAATAATAACGTCATGTAAAAGGCATTGAAAGCATTGCTTAGGGATTTACATAGCTAGGGTTGAAGGTGTCTCCAAACATTATGTATTGCTTAGGCATAGTTCTGAGCAAGTCCAATTATCTGCCGGAAGTGTTCACTGGTACTGTCTAAGTAAATGAAATCCTTCATAGTTTTAACTTTGTGTCTGCACATAGTTACGTAATTTCCAAGCTGTCTTCTTAGTGGTATGGCGGACGTTCAAATCTTTGCAAAATAGAAATTTACTTCGGCGATAATATTTCTAGAAACCGCAGAGAATAGCCCAAATAACTTTATATAAAAAAAAAAAATTCAAAAAGCATTAGTAATATACAGTCCAGGGCCGTGCGTAGGAATTGGCCTTGGGGGGGGTTTAATTTAGATTTGCATTCGCATACATTTTTCACTATGTTAAACATATTTGCTGAAACAGATACCTAGACCCATATATCACAAATTTAAATGTTCTTTAACTTTCCTGAAACTGCACACTCTGATGCCTAAAACTACTATTTTTTTGGTTGCACGCATTTTTCTGTATTTGATAGAGAATTGGTGATATGATGGCATATCCCAGCTAACTAAAAGTGCAAAAAAAGACTCCTTTCGGAGCCTTAAAACGCTCATTTCTCAGAACTTTACACTCCAAAATGAGCTTCTTTCGGAGCCCAAATGGAGCGAAAAATCGCTCTACGCTGGCACTTCAACGAAGTCATAAAAAAGAGTCCGAATTTGAAGCATTTTTTGACTCTTTCAAAATGAACTGCGGAGCCTTTTATTGGTGCTTTTCTGAACCTTTTTCGGAGCCTTTTATTCCTCCATTCTGAGGGTTTCTGGAGCCTTCTCAGACGCCTTTCGGAGCCTTTTAATTGGTGCTTTTCTTTCATTCATCCATTCAGAGGGTTTTTGGACACTTTTCGGAGCCTTTTATTGGTGTTTTTCTGAAGCTTATTTGGGGTCGTTTTTTATTTCTTTTGCGTCATAATTTCTTTGCGCAATTTTTCACTCCTAACTATTCTGCCGTCACCAACTCTGACTTTCTAAACAATTTAATTAATTGTCCAACTATATGCGCCAATGATGTTCTTATTTATCTGAAAACCTTGAAGGAACCTTTTAAATGCGGACCTGATAGGATTCCTACATGCTTCTTGAAGAAGTCGTTTCTTCTACCGCTTCATAAAAGCGGAAGCAAGGCTTCTATAGAGAACTATCGTGGCATAGCAAAGCTTTCTGCCATCCCAAAAGTGTGTGAAGCTATTGTTACCAATCAGCTTACGAATCCTATCTCTACCTTGATTTCCGACTGTCAACACGGGTTCTGTAAGGAAAAGTCCACCGTTACAAACTTACTTGAATTTACTTTGATTTCAGTAAAGCTTTCGATAAAGTGTGTCACTCTTTACTTATTCATAAACTGGATCAGTTGGGTTTCCAGCCGGGTCTCAATCGCTAGATCTCTTCTTCCCTTAGCGACAGAGCACAAAAAGTAGTGTTTAAAAATTGTGAATGCGATGTTATTTATGTCTCCGCAAGAGTTCCTCAAGGAAGCCATCTTGGCCCGATTCTGTTCTTGTTGTTTATAAATGATATTTCTACAGTAATATAATTTTCGAAAATTTTAATGTATGCCGACGATGTAAAGCTTTTTATGTCATTCGAAGAAGCTTCAATCAGATCTAAATACACTTGTTATTATATGCCGCTTAATCTAAATAAATGTAAATACATGCGTTTTTCGAGAGGAAAATCACAGCCAACTTCCTATACAATTAACAGTTATAGTCTTGAGCAAATGTATGATTTTGTTGACCTTGGGGTTACTATGGACTAAAAACTCAGTTTTAACTGCCATATTAACGTAACAGTCAATAAAGCTGGAGGCGTTCTAGCATTCTTGAATACGGTTCTATAATTTGGAATCCACGTTGCCAGGTCCACGTGGATCGCTTAGAATCAGTTCAAAAACAATTTTTAATATTTGCCTTAAGAGATCTTCACTGGGATCCCTTGTATAATTTGCCATCGTATACGAGTCGCTTAAATTAATTAATCTTCACAGCCTTTCTAGTCGGAGGGAAATGCGTGGAATTGTTTTCATGATTAAATTACTAAATGGTTCAATCACAAGCCCGTTTCTTGTGAGCGAAGTGAACTTCAATGTACCTTCTCGTCCATCAAGACATTTTAAACCACTTATCTTGAAACAGTGCCAAACTATGTAATTTGGAATTAAATCAGCCTTTCCGTTGTTTGTGTCAAGATAATAACTCTCATTTTGGTACGTTTGATATTTCAGACTCACTATGCAGAATAAAAATGTCAATTCTTTCTATCCTAAATACATAACAACAATTTGCTTTCATATCCTTTGATTCTTATCTTTGTTCTTTACAATAACTAGTCGCTGTCAACTAATTATTTATTAATTGTGTCATCTATTTTGTATCTACCTTACTTGGCTGATGAGGTTTTCACTGTAGCTGAGCAGTTTCAGATCTCGACGATTAACAAACCAAAGCCTTTGAAAGACGGATTATTGACACTATTCGGAAAATATGAAATATGCTATGTTTATTTTCCACAGACTATTGATAAACGTTCATGAAAAATGCGATCTTTATCTTCTGTTAGGTAAAATAAAGAAAAACCTTAGAAAATGTTTGAAAACATTGAAATATTTGAACGTTGTCGCTCATCTGCTCTCCAACGTTCATTTTCTCACAATTCTCTTTACGCCTACAACAAAAAGGGTCAGAAAACACTCGAAATCGTTCATATAATTGAGCCTTGCAGTTCATTCGCTCTGTTAATTGAAACTGCTCACTGTTTTCATCGGTAAAATTTAAGAACAAAAAATGCCCATACGCTACACAACTTTGTAATTTCGGAAAGCTCCAAGTGCAATTCAAAGTGCCGGACTTATGTATTGGCCAACCTTATTCTTTGCAACTTTCACCAATTTCTTCTTCCGTAAAATTATTTTAACTAATTTTGTCAAAAATCATTAGTCAAGATTCAATACAAGATTTATAAACTGTGTTTTGAAAATTTTTGTAAAATCATTGCAACTTAGATTTGGCCATGGGGGGGGGGGGGGGGGTTAACCCCCAAAACCCCCGTGCGCACGGGCCTGATACAGTCTAACCTCCCTTGGTCGGACACGCAACGTTAGCAAATTTTTGGCAGCGTACACAACCACCACGACGATTCTTTCGAACAATCGATTGTATGGGAAGCTATTTGATCCTATTGGTTCCAATAAATGATTAACATATTACCAAATGCGCCGATATGCGGACAGGCAAACGGGCATGACCCCGAATCGGTTCAGCTTTTCAGCATTCACTGACAAACAAACTATCGTTCTGATAGCCTAATGGTTAGCAGAACGTGGGACCAATTTAACTGCTGAAGAAGAATACTAACTTTCGAAGTGCCTTTGTTTTCGCTACTGGTTGAGATTTTGTTCATAGCGAGTGTGTGACATGTCACGCAGTATGTTACTGGAATTTTACTCTCGTTTAAGATTTAGCTATAACTATGTGATAAGATAGCCACAATGCACACACTAACACATACACACCTACATACATACATACATACAAACATAAGTTTCTATGAAAGTTTTTTTCCAGTTCGACTATTTCATTTTTGGTCTTGTCTCACATACTTTATAAGTATAGCACGTGATGTTTGTCTTTAAAACGTGACACATGTGTGCTGCATAATAGGGCAAACAAACAAACAACAAAAACTAAAAATCAAAAAAAAAAAAAAAAAAAAAAGAAATCTGCACACTTGTTTACTCGCAAACTTTCTATTTTCTTGCCACTCCCTCCTCACCCGTGAAATGACAAACTACAAGCAAAATTGGACTTTTTTCGCCACAATCACGCCCACATTGCTCACGTTTGTTGCTAAAGCGGTAAAAGCAGTTACTGTTTATTCTCTCGTTTTTCATCTCCCATCAGCATTTTCATCAGTATTGGCTTCAGTATATTTTGGTTTCGCCCATGCTTTGTAGGTAAAAGAAAAGCAGATTTCTCACCTGAACATTTGTGCCTGCAATGCAATTTTAGCTCTTCTTCATCCCCTTCCCTCCCCCCCCCCCTTCCCTACCCCCTCCCAATTTCCCCCCTTACTTTTTTAACATTTGTTGTGCTTTCAATGTCCAAATTCTATTCCAAAGCTTTAATCCTTATCATCTGTAACCGTGTATTGAGTGTCGAACTTGAGTACTTGCTCTACCAAACCGACAAAGTGGCATGAGTACATCTCGAATGGCTTTAAGCAGCATTGAGTGTTGTTGGTTTTGGTTGTTTTTTTGTTTTGTTTTTTTTTTTCTTCGTTGCACTTTGGTACACTACTTCTTGGTAACTACGCTATGATGTTGTCAATTCTACGCTTACACAACTAACGCTCCCATGTAATCCGTATCCTTCACAGCTTTTTACTGGTGTTTTGGTCAGAGCGCAAGGTTAAATAATGTGCGGTGAAAATTGATCTGTTACACAGAGTTTTTCTCGAATTGCAGTTGAAGTGGAAAAAGCTTACAAAAATGCTTTAGACGTTTGTCTTATAAGATTGAAGATAGTTTTTTTTTTTTCGAAGTATAGGAGAGATGGATGAATAGTTGTGAGTGTGGGTGGTAAGTTCACATGTACATATGTACACATGTATGTACATATGTATGTAGTATGTTATGTTATGTTATGTTATGTTATGTTATGTTATGCTATGTTATGTTATGTTATGTTATGTTATGTTATGTTATGTTATGTTATGTTATGTTATGTTATGTTATGTTATGTTATGTTATGTTATGTTATGTTATGTTATGTTATGTTATGTTATGTTATGTTATGTTATGTTATGTTATGTTATGTTATGTTATGTTATGTTATGTTATGTTATGTTATGTTATGTTATGTTATGTTATGTTATTTTCTTTTATTTTATTTTATTTTATTTCGTTTTATTTTATTTTATTTTATTTTATTTTTATTTTATTTTTATTTTATTTTATTTTATTTTTATTTTTATTTTATTTTATTTTATTTTATTTTATTTTTATTTTATTTTATTTTATTTTTATTTTATTTTATTTTATTTTATTTTATTTTATTTTATTTTATTTTATTTTATTTTATTTTATTTTATTTTATTTTATTTTATTTTATTTTATTTTATTTTATTTTAGTTTATATTATTTTATTTTATTTTGTTATATTTTATTTTATTTTATTTTATTTTATTTTTTTTTATTTTATTTTATTTTATTTTATTTTATTTTATTTTATTTTATTTTATTTTATTTTATTTTATTTTATTTTATTTTATTTTATTTTATTTTATTTTATTTTATTTTATTTTATTTTATTTTATTTTATTTTATTTTATTTTATTTTATTTTATTTTATTTTATTTTATTTTATTTTATTTTATTTTATTCTATTTTATTTTATTTTATTTTATTTTATTTCAGTTTTTTACTTTTTTTTCGATTTCATTCGCACAGCCAGTTAAGCGCCATGACACTTGCACTGCGACAGAGTGCACCAGTGCGTATGAGCAACACGTAGTCTCGTGATTTGCGACAATGATTCATTTCTATTATAAAATATGCATGCATACACACATTTGGCATTGCATTTGTATGCATGAAGTGCATTTAATACTAATTTTGTGCATCACGAAACCTTGTCGTTGATTTTTACTAACAACTGGTGCATAGAATATTAATGAATTTCAGCATAATCGTATGCAAGTGAGGTTACGCAAATCTTTGTGCTGTGAGATATTTAATTTTCAATAACTAATCAGGATATGCCTACATTTGGAGCTACATTTTAAATCAAGTTGGCTGTACCACTAAGCCGATATTGCTTATTGACAATAAGTTTGATTTATAGCTAAACAATCACCAATACAGGTACCGCTCCTTAGATAGCACGGGATATAATCAAAAATTCCTAGAAATTAGTGCAAAAATGTGTTGACGAAATACGCTGTAGTCATGGCAGCATTAAATTGTGCGCTCAAAATTTTGTGAAGATTTGGGCTTTTGCTTTGTTGAATTACTTTTGCTGATTGTCAAAGCAATCCAAAGGTATATACCTACATAGGCAAATAATCAAGTTTAAATTCATTAGGTGGGTATGCTGTCATACATTGTATTCTACGTGCTACCTGCGTACGTATGTATATTAGGCTAGGCCGAATTTTTTTTTCGGTTAGCTTTAGGTGTAGCAAAAATTGTTTTAAAAATTGTTCGTTTTTCT
Organism: Sphenella marginata; assembly: GCA_951509765.1. Taxonomy (NCBI): domain Eukaryota; kingdom Metazoa; phylum Arthropoda; class Insecta; order Diptera; family Tephritidae; genus Sphenella; species Sphenella marginata. The sequence continues at coordinate 95,495,550 of OX608080.1, read as the reverse complement.
ATAATTTTTTTTTAAATATATTTTTCTAACGAATTGAAGTCCAAATTTAATAAAAAATTTGCACACGCACCTTAATGTATACAGTTAGACATGCTGGTTGATATACATACATATGTACATACATACATTCATATGTATACACACATACATATACGCATGTGCTACCATTTTAAGTATTATCAAAAGTCATTCAAGTCATAACGCAGCACTGTACACAGACTTCTAATGAGATGCGCAAGTACTATGCTGCATAGTAGGGATGATACGAATGTGGACTTTTTAAAAACCCGGAATTTAAACGCAAAAGGGCAAAAAGTGTGCTTTATTTCAAGTTAGAACAATAGAAAGTATAATATTATATTAGGTAGCAAATATTTCCTGGCAGAAAAATTTATACTAAAATTTGTATTGGATCTCTATTAGTATGCAAGTAAAAAGCAACTGGGGGTAACCGAGGCATGTTTTTTAATTTTTTTATTTTTTACCTAAAATCTTAAATTATTTTGTCATAAGCTTTCTCTTAACACTTGGTTGTTAGTGTCACATTGCTCCCATTAAGATTACATAGTTCAATCGAAAATTTTCGCTCAGCAAAGTGTGTGGAAAATTCATGGGCTAGAAGCAGCTACACGAATTCGAATGTTCGCAACAGCCCAACCACGCAGATACGACAGAGATTTGTAACAGGCAGTCACGTAAAGCCATTTTGAAACTTTATGCACTCGCAGATCTGTATGTCGCTTCGTAGGAGTTGTGATTTAGAAAATTAGAATTTAAAAATTGTAAAATGTAAATGTAGAATTTTAAAAATGTAAATAAATATGTCAGATGGTTCGAAAATGAGTGGAAGATCACCCTTTTTCAAGACATTAAAAAAAAACGATCTATCCAGAATTTGTTCGAAGCGCGCTCTTGAGATAGGTCGAGTTTCAAGAGCGCATGAAAGTTTCAAAAATGTATAGTCCATTATCGGCTGACTTAATTAAAGTTCATTACAGTTTTAATAAAAGAAGGTACTTTGTTTATCTTCGTACTTTATAAAAGTAATTTTTAAAAATTGTCTTTCGCATGCCGTTGCCATAACGAGTAGGCTAACAAGCCTTTGGTAACTGAGATTTTGTCAGAATACAAAGCCAATACCTCAGCAATATAAAAATCAAAGTATGCTTTAAGGCTAAAAATAATGGGAAAATTCTAACAAACGCTCTCTACATTACTTTCAAACTAGCTTAAGTAAAAATCAACTGTCAGATATTTTGTTCAAAGTGATTGAGTAAACTTCCCTAATGATGTGAGAAAAACTCCCTTCCCTACTTATAAGAGAAAATTTCCCTGAAAACTGGGAAATTTCTCAAAATTCGCAATAACAAATAGCATCTTGATTTATTTTTATGTCTCAAACACAAACAAAAAAAACGCTGGCTTTAACTTTACTTTGCGAGTTTGCTTGTGCCAGATGGCTCTTTTAGGCCTTTTAGTAATGTGGGTTAAGCATTTCTTGGTTGTAGTTAAAAGAAAATGGACTGCAAGTGGCACAACAAACATGGCTGTAGTCTATCTTTTACACAGTTTTTATAAGTTTATTTATCCATGTGGTTGTAGATATATATTTACGCAAAGAAATATTGACATATATATTATATATGTATATAAGAGACCTATTTTAATAGTTATATTTGAAAATTCCATTTAAAATTTAAGGTAGAGCGATTGGAATGATTGGACAAAGCAGTGATTAGATGACTTTTTTAATGGTAATGATGATTAAATTTTTTTCAAGCAAAGATACTTATTAATAATTACGATTTAAAACACAAAAAAAATTATGATTTATTAAGAAAAATGAGAAGTTATCAAAAAAATATTTTTAATTCATTTTATAATTTTTGATTTTTTAGATAATTTTTTTTATTTATTAACTATATTTTGTTTTCGATTTTTGGATAATTTTTTTCTTTAATTTAATTTATTTGCTACTTACTTTTTTATTTCTCTTTTTTTTCTATTTTTTTATAATTTTGATTAAGAAAAATTAAATTTTTGATTTCTTGGTTACCTATTTTTTTAGCTTGTATCTATTTATTACTTATTACTGTAAAATAATCAATTAAAAATATTTAAAATAATCAAAAAAAAAAAAATCAAAATAACAAATGTTCAAAAATGTTCAAAAAAAATCCGAAGTCGAAAAAACTTTTTAATTTTTTTAAATTTATTTAATCATAAGAAATAATAAAAAATTATAATAAAAATTATTTTTTGGTTAGTCTTTTTGTTCTTTTTTTATTATTAATATTCTTTTTTATTTAATAAATATATCTTTTATTAAATTGCAGTATTGTTGCCAAAAATATGTATATGTATGCTTTTGTGTTTATACTACACATCTATAAATCTGTAAATATATGAGAAGTAAAAGTTAGTTTAAAAAAAAGAGAAAATAATCAAAACAAAAAAAAAATTTTTAATAGCAAAAATTATCAAAATAAATTATATTAACCAAAAGTAATAAAAATATTTTTTTTTTTTTGATTATTCTCGATTGTTTTAAATAATTGTGAAATTGTGAGATTTTCTCAATTTTGTGAATAATTGGAAAATAATAATAAAAAATTTAAAGTCATGGTAATCAATAATTAAATGGATTCTCAAGAAAATAATTATAATTATTATAATGATTATAATCAATAAGGTAATTTAACTGATCTAGATGCCAAAATGAAAGCTGACTTTTGTCATACAAATAAAAAAAAATAGTTATAAGTTGAATTTAATTTTAAGGCTTAAATAAAAAAAAGTGTTTATTGTATTAAGCAAAATATATATTTTCAAGTTGACTTTTATTTTCAATGTCAAAAATAGTTAGTAGTTAAATATTACGTTTGTTATAAAATTTGAAAAAAAAAATTTTTAAGAGGACTTTTATTATAAAAGTCATAGCAGTTCACAACCCTGCTTTCTATTTAAACATAATTTCTCACCTACTGCGAATGTTGTCAATATACAGAAATCTGACACACAAACTAGTTATGAAGGAGGAAGCAGTGCAAACTGTGCAAACAGTGATAAGAAGAAGCAAACATTTTTTTATTGTGTCGATGAACTTTTCTCTCCTGAGATTCAAAAACGAAAATGAGGTAATCAATCTCCATAAGAGAATTTTGTTTATGTTTAACTTAAACCATTTGGTATTCAAAGTATGAACACAATTTTTAGAAGTGGGCATGGCATTGCATGTTCTTTTTCTTATTGACGCTTAACCCATACTTCGACTATTTTATTTACTGCAATCCTAATCCTTACAAACGATGAAGAATATTTATTTTAAAAATTTTGATACCCATTTGTCAGATTTATCATTGTTATTTTTATACATAAATATTTATCAAATACTTTCAATAGAAATAAAACTCTATAAAATCCTACTACAAGTTAATCCCACTGTCTACACAATGTCAATAAATTAAAAACAAACCAGCCGTGCCAATATGTTAAAAAAAGTAAAATGGCGGACAAATTGTAGCAAATCAGTGAACGAGACAAAACTGGCGTATAAACAAAAATCAACAAGAAATTATCTTTTATAAATCCCAGCTCTTACATGTTTAATAGTTTGAACTTCTGTTGTTGGTATTAAAAAGCATGGAATGAAACCAGCTGTTTAATTTTTCCAAACCATTCCCGTAATAGATTGAAAATATCGCATTTTTCAAATGCGGAACCATAACTGGAACTTTTTGGAATGAAAACAAATTATAATGAAACGAAGCTGGAACATGAAAGCTTTGCGAAGGAAAATATAAGCAATTTTGGAAAAAGATACCGAAACGGAACGAAATAGCAACCGGAACAGTAACAAAACTTGAATATGTTCCGAAGAATAAAACGAGAATAATGAAGAAAATGTAATGTTTTCGGAAACCGGAATAATGTAAACAATTTAATATTTTTTGTAGAATGAACAAAATGGAACTGAAATATATTTTGAAAACACACGTAATGTGAAAAAACAGTACTGAAATATATTTTGAAGAGCGAACCCACAATCGGAACGAAATGGAACTAAAATATATCATGAAAAAGGAACCCGTAACGGGAACGAAATGGAACTGAAATTATTTTTAAAAAAATAAAAAACGTGAATCAATTTGTAAAACGAATGGAACGAAACTGGAATCAAAATTTTTAAACTCAAAATGAATATTTACAAACATTATCGATTCCGTCACAAAATAAAACGAAACAGGAACCGGAACTGAAACTGAAATCAAAACACTTACCAAAATTGCATTGATACCATTATTTTGAAATCGGTTTCACTACTTGCTAAAATCTATTTGTAAAACTTTGAAATTTTTATTGAATATTTAAGAGCAAATAAGAACCAGTTGGCAGTGTCGAACAATAAAAATATCGAACAGTCTCGACAATAGTTAATAACAATAACAAAAAGCACAATGGATATTTCGAGATTTTTTTCAATAGTTTGTAGCAATTGTGGAGAAAAATGTCTAAATTGGCTGACAGTTCACCAAAACAAGAAGAGGGGGTTGGTGTGCTATGAATAGAAAAACAACAACAGTTAATTAGGCTTGCAAAAAATTGCTTATTTTTTTTTGAATTTTCAATTAAATTTAAAATTCCCATAAAGATATGTTTTTCGTTTCTCCTTAGGAGAACAATTTTTAGTAAATTTTTTTCAAAATCAAGAATTTAATAATTAAATTCATGAGCAAACCAGAAAATAGAATCAAAAGAAGTGGCTAACAATTCAATTGTCTATTTTTCTACTTCAACTTTCCATTTGCATTACAATTCTACAACGTATAGTTGACTATCTATCAATTGCATTGTTACATGCAAAATAGCACTTCAAATATGTATGTGTTGCATACGATATAGTGAGAAATAATGAAGCAAAAAAATTGAGGAAACACAAAGAGAAGGAGATATATATGTTAAAAATTTGACAACGCACTTTAAAAACAAAATTTTACACACACACATCATACTACCCAAACCACTACCCAGCTCTCATCATATTTGGTTGTAGGAAATGCACTTTATGTGTCAAAGCTTGGCATAACAAGAAGTGATGAATGTAGGAAGTAAACAAATGAGGCAAAGTAGTGCTGCATTGCAAAATGTCAGACGTGTTGATGGTTGAAGGTGTTGATGGTTTATGTTTGTTGACTGGTTGATGATATGATGCGGCATAATTGTGTACCATGGCGTGCTCTCTTACGCTCAACACCTGACTGGTAGGCATACAAAAACAGTGCACAAGTGTCAGTTGATATATGGTAGGCAGTTGAGTATATCACATGAGAGACAAGCAAATGTTTTAACTGTCACATTAACGTCAGCTTGCATAAGTATGGATTTGTAGTAAATGAATGAAAACATGGAAAGTTGATGTACCTATACGTTTTTACATAAGAAGCGATTTCAATACGAATAGTCTGAAACCAGATCAAGAAATTGTGGCTTGGTTTCAAAATAGGTGTTGCTCTTAAATTTGACTTTTAAAAATAACAATAATAATTTAAACATAATTATAATTATAATAATAATAACTAGTAGGTATATCCCGTGTTCGAAAATCGACCACCTTAAATTAGTATAACTTATTAAATCCTATGTTCACCACTACCATCAGCGACATCTACAACCCAGTAGATAAATACTCTGATTCACAATGGCGTTGCAGTACAAATTGATTATTTTGTGCATTCACAATGGTTTATTTAAACAAATTAATTTTTATAAAATGCGCTTAAACAAAAGCACTGCTGTAATTAATATATAGTTTCGCATGTAGAGGTAACCCACACCTTTAAAACGATACCTTACTTATTAATATTGGTTCGAAATGAGAGCAGAAAATTAGGAGCAAATTCAAAAAGACCTTACAGAAATAATATATATGATTATTATTATCAACTGGTCATGAGTTGTAAAAATATATAAAAATAAATACTATTTTGCAGAGCTAATCGTCGAATAAGCGCTTGCATAAGTTCATATTTTGAAAAAAAAAAAAAAAAAACCAATAATCAACAACAAAAAAATGTGGCCCGCAACTAGGTCACTGAGAAGCTTAAACAATTTGTGAGTCAACTTAGTGAGATAAAAAATGTTTATACAGGTGATTCTTTTAATGAAAACAAGTAAGTAAAGGGCTGTCTTCGGCTGTGCCGAAGGCTTTATACCATTAATGAATACGCATAAATTTGTTGAGTGTCCGATCCTTACTTACAACTGCTACAAACTCTTCAAAACTGTTAATTTCAAGATACATAGCCCAAGCCCCATTTATCGGAACAATCGTTTGTATGGTATTTAGCTAAAGGTCCGATCTGTATGATTTTCACTGCATACATTACATATCTAATAAGTACCAAACCTGCAAAACTTTACGTTTCCAGCTTTTTAATTGCAAGAGTTATAGGCCAAAACTCGTTTTACGGAACAATCGAGCATGGTTAAATCAATTTAGCTCATCGGACTGTTGGGAATTTTGAATGAACTTCTATGAATACTCAAAATATTTTTTTCTAGTAGGTAACTTGAGCTGAGATCACTCTCGCTATTGCTATTGAAAAGTCTGAAATAGTTCATAGATATGTGACTAGGTTCTTCTTTCATAACATTTGCTTCCAGTTATTTTTTTTCTTTTTTTTACAATTTTGAATATTTTGAACTCATAGGAAAAATTTCACCTTAATATCCTATTAATACATATAACTATTATTTTTATTATACATATATATGTACATATGTATGCCACGCTTTTGTTGGAAAACCCACGCCACTACATACGTACATACATATGGCAATTTCACAGCACGTATGTATATATTTGCATTTCATTTTCTATACATCACCACTTTCATTAAAGAAATAATTATTCATTAAACACATTTGATCAATAACGTAATTTAAGAAGAACATAATTTAATATATTGCATGTAAAATAATATTCTTGCGAAATATGATAAAATATTAAAGTTTGCGAAATTCGATCGATCAGCTGTTTCGATGGAGATGGCAGCAAAGTGAGTTGCCATACGTTTAAAGACTATTTACATACCTACATTTTCAGATGCAAAAGTTTATACTGAGGAGTTAAGGCCACTCGATTTAATTCAATACTGCTTTACTCTAAAAACTGCTCAGGCATAATACCTTAATACTTCATTTCGTGCACATTAATGCCATTGAAAATAAAAAAACTATACTACGAATTCTCATGATGTCCTTGTAAACATGTCAAGCATAACTTCACTAACACATACATACATACTTGTATGACATGGAAATTCTATGCGCATACTTATTATAAGAGACACTAAATACCTTTGTTGTAAGTTGAAGGGCACAAAACCGAAAACCGAAAGCACAAAGCATTTCGCCATAGAACTTAAAACAAGTAAGTACAAGAGGTATTCGTAAGCTTTAAGCCAAAATATTCACTTTCGCCTTATTAATTTGAAGTTGACTTTTTGAGTAAAGTATGTGCAATATTTCAGGAAAATATTTCACAGACAAGAGTTGACGAATAGAATGAATCTTAGAGCTTTAATATAGTGTAAGTTACTACTTATCGGAAACAAGGAAAGCGGCGCCATTTTCTTTTAGAAGTGATACTATGTTGTACCTGATTTCTCATTTGCATTTAAATGTCAGTCAGTATTATGTGAAAATGACAAATCATTCAGATTTTATTATTGTTGATAACCATTGTTCTTTTTGTTCAATATTTTTATTGTTCAACAGTGCCAACTGGTTCTTATTTGCTTTTAAATATTCAATAGTTTTTAGCAACTAGTGAAACCGATTTTAAAATAATGGTATCAATGCAATTTTGGTAAGTGTTTTGATTTCGGTTTTAGTTCCGGTTCCTGTTTCATTTTATTTGTTACGGAATTGGTAATATTTGTAAATATTAATTTTGAGTTTAAAAATTTTGCTTCCAGTTTCGTTCCAATGGTTTTACAAATTGATTTACGTTTGTTTTTTTTTTTAATAATTTCAGTACCATTTCGTTCCCGTTACTGGTTCCTTCTTCATGATATATTTTAGTTCCATTTTGTTTCGATTATGGGTTCGCTCTTCAAAATATATTTCAGTACTGTTTTTTTGACATAACGGGTTTTTGCTAAATATATTTCAGTTCCATTTCCTTCCCGTTACGAGTTTCTTCCTCATGATATATTTCAGTTCCATTTTGTTCCCGTTGTGGGCTCTTCAAAATATATTTCAGTACTGCTTTTTTCATATTACGGGTTTTTCCAAACATATTTGAGTTGTATTTTGATCTGATTACCGGTTCGTTATTAAGAATACATACATATGTATGTATATTAAATTTTACCCGTTTTTCCGATTACTGTTTCATTCTCAAAATTTATTCAAATTCCATTTAAGGTTTCATTCCACAAAAAATAATAAACTTTCTGCATTATTCAGGTTACGGTTTCATTCTTCAAAATATGTTTCAGTTCCATTTTGTTTCCTACACCGTTTCGTTTTCCAAAACTTCATTATTCTCGTTTTATTCTTCGGAACATATTCAAGTTTTGTAACTGTTGCGGTTGCTGTTTCGCTCCGTTTCCCTATTGTTTTACAAAATTGCTTATATTTTCCCTGGCAAAGCTTTTATGTTCCAGCTTCGTTTCATTATAATTTGTTTTCATTCCAAAAAGTTCCAGTTATGGTTCCGCTTTTGAAAAATGCGATATTTTCAATCTATTACGGGAATGGTTTGGAACAATTAAACAGCTGTGCTTACGGTTGCATTCCATGCTTTTTAATACCAACAACTGAAGTGCAAACTATTAAACATGTAAGAGCTGGGATTTATAAAAGAGAATTTCTTGTTGATTTTTGTTTATACGCCAGTTTTGTTTCGTGCACTGATTTGCTACAATTTGTCCGCCATTTTACTTTTTTTAACATATTGGCACGGCTGGTTTGTTTTTAATTTATGGACATTGTGTAGACAGTAGGATTAACTTGTAGTAAGATTTTATAGAGTTTTATTTCTATTGAAAGTATTTGATAAATATTTATAAAAATAACAATGATAAATCTGACAAATGGGTTTCAAAATTTTTAAAACAAAAATATTAAAATAAATATTCTTCATCGTTTGTAAGGATTAAAATTGCAGTAAATAAAATAGAAAATCGAAGTATGGGTTAAGCGTCAATAAAATAAAGAACATGCAATGCCATGCCCACTTCTAAAAACCAAAAAAATAAATTTAGATTAAAAGAAGTAAAATAAAACAGAATACTATAGAAGGGGAAAGGGGGAAAAGGAAAAGAAAGGAGGCAAGAAACTGAAAATATAATACAATAAAATAAATATTTACTATCGCTGGCTCGAGGTCTATGTTTTTTCTTTGCAAAACAAAAATCGTGTGTTTTTAATTAGTTTCAATTGGCAAAACGAAAAACGTGTGTTTTTAATTAGTTTTTGCCAGAAAAAACATAGACCTCGAGCCAGCGAAAGTAAATATTAAGAAGTAAAGGTCGGCAAAACATAAACAATAAAATAAATTTAAAATAAAAACTGTTGAAAGAAGAGAAAATCAAACAGAATAAAAACATATTAAAGTAAAGGCATATAATAGAAAAGAAGGGAAAGAAGCGCAAGAAAGGGTCCCCTTATGGAAAAAATTAAGTTGTTTGGCTGTATGAAGAAATTTTCTATCTTTTTCAAGGTAACCCTAAACCAACTATTTTATTCACAAACCATAAGCGGGAAAAAAAGAAAAACTGAATCTTGGAGTAAGAATTGTTCCATATGAGAAAATTAGAGATGCATTCACAAAGAATGTGCCAGGATCCAAATATCAAATTTTAAGAATGCTTCAATTCTTGTACCCTTCCCGTATATCGAAGAATGGTCATACATCCAGCTATGTAGATCAAATAATCTCAATAGTTGGCAGAGTGATATCAGAACAGGTGGCCAGAGCAGCGCACATTCCTGCCAAGTTGGACATTTGAATGTGGTCGGATCACAGTAATATAACATCGTAGGGGCTTCGATAGGCAATTATGGTCGGTATCTAAGCTTTAGAGAGGGCGAGTAGTTTTTTAAGTTATATTTAATATTTTATTTTATTATGTATTTTATTTATATGGTGGCGAGCACTGTTGGCTCTAAGGCATTGCGCGTGATTGGCTTACTCATTTTCGCTGTGGAAAACCACACTTTGGCTTACAACATAAACTATATCTACGGAATACTTCATAAGCTTATTGCGAATTACAATAGCTTGCAATTCTGATGAAATAAACGAAAGAAATAACCGTAGCTTACATATGTCGCTTAAACAGTCGGCCTTTCACATTCAGATTCCAAGCAAGATTCCCGTTTAGTATAGATATATTGTAGATAAATCACTAACCCAGACATCATTCTTGGGCTTACTATTATTTTAAAGCACTCAGACTACCTAATTACTATATACAGTTAATCTGCAGACCAACTAAACATGTCTAGTGAAAATTAATAACAGCCAAGGTTAGTAGAAATATTTTATTTGTTTCCAATTGCATCACTATCTAGACCGCATGTGTACATTCTTCCCTACATTTTTCTTTTGAACAATAACGATTATTATTACCATTACAACCTAAATAATTGAATGTAGAACAATGGCCATTCTCCCATCCATACCTTGCTCCAGATTTACCTCCACATTTTCCGACACTACCAATGTCAATTGGTGATTTGCAATCTGGGATTGCTGAAAAAGATGATTTAGTAAATATATAATTAGTGTCATTCCAATCTATTTGAATTTACTTACGAGGATTAACGCATTGAGCTTCTGTTCGCTCCAAGCACAGGCATACAACCAAGGCGAATTAATAAAGGTGGCCGCAAGCGAATTCAATTCGACACACACACAAACTCCACATATTTTGTTTTTGTTTTCCGCACTGGGAATGCCAGACTAACTATCATACCAAGGAAGGGCGAATTCATTGGGAATGTCAAAGCAAGACAAACTGATATAAGAAACGAGAGGCAAATGCTAGAAATGCCAAATGTTTTTCAGTTAAAATAAACTTTCTGTTCAAAACAATAAAAAAATTTTGTGCGGTAATTGTTAACGACCACCACCGAATACGATGTTTAATATTCATCCAAAAGTTTAAAAAATAGGTAGTCCTTTTGGTGCCAACAATGGGAATTCGACAAGTTTCCTCAGCCCCATTCTAATCGGGATCTTTAGGTTTAATGTTACATTTGCTTGCAAATATCTTGGGAAAACAAAAACCCTAAACCTACTAATGATGTGAAAATAGACAACCGTCTAAACCACTTATTTGGTCCAGGGGTATTCGGTAAGTTTGATAACTCATACAGATTATATGCAGATGTTAATTACATCCTGGTTTCATTATAGTTTAACTCCAGTTCGGGTGCGTGTACGCCTAGCACCCCGGAGAAACGATGATTTTGGACGGGTATTAGCAGTTGACGTTGAATCAATAGTATTACTCTTATTATATCGTCCGGCATTAGCATTTTATTAAAATTACTGATTAAAATTACAAATCCTTTTTTATTGAATTTGTTTTGAAAATGGAATTTGACAATGTTTTGAATTTTAACCACAACAATATACAGCTGTGTGCAATATAATAGCAGTGAAATTGAATTGGATATCATTTGACGGAATGAGGAAGAGCTCTTTAACTTAAAAATTAAACTATAAAAAATGGCCTTAAAAATCTTAAAATTTGTTGGCATAATTTTTATAAAATTTTTGAGTGAACAGTTTTGCAGACTAATTAATTTTACTGTGTAAGTAAGAATTCGCTCAAAAATTTCCCTGAATATTCACAATTTTTTTCGGCAACGCCTGCAGAAATATTTATTAATATTGTATGGAAATATACCCACATCCTCGACAAAACATGCGCAAAGTCCAGGGGAAATTTTGAGGTACTTCCTTCATTAAATTGAATGAGCGATAAAACTGCGTACTCAAAAATGTTCCAAAAGTTCAGCCCAAAAATATTGAAATAGTGATGTAACTTTTTAAAAGTTGAATTAGCTTATTGTGGACTTTGCCATAATTATTAAAACTCTATTGCTGAGTGGAAGGTAGACATATTTTTTTTTTTTTTTTGCTGTTATAGGGCATTGTTGAATCGAATTTTGAAATAGGGTGTTATTGTAAAAAAATTCTGAGATCAGGCGCTCTTCAATAAAGTGGGGGCTTATTAATAACATTTCTTTCAAATAGGGCGATCTTTCACTGAGCTGACGAAATTCAACTTTTTATTTCGGCAAACGATATCCAAATGAATATCACTACTATTATATTGAACACAACTGTATATGTTTGTAAACAGAAAATCATATGTAAACAAAAACTGAAACCTATTTGACATCCCCAGTGCGTAAGGCGAATTTCCACAGGAAGAACAAGCAATCATATGATCGGAAGATGCCACCTTCTATTATTTCGCCATGCATACAACCAAAATTAAAAAGAAGGCAAAAAATTTCATCGTGAGATTGTTGAAAAATCGTGTTGATACTGATTGGAATAAGCTCGGTGTAGGAATAAATTTTTCACTGTCAGCCTATGATATTTATATTATTTTTTCATTATTTACTTTTTGTTTTGTTTGCCACCTTTTCAAATAGGGAAAGTGTTACGTTCATAGCTGAGCATCGGGCATTCAGTTTTTGGTTCAACGAACCTTTTCATTTGGTTGCTTTTCCCCACAAGATCGTAGATCATGTTTATTAGAACTATTGTCATCGGCCCAAGTAAAATTTGGTTCGGCTCGAAAATAAAAATTGAAGATTAAGAAACGAAGTTTCAAACAGTTTACACAAGCGATTATATAAAAGTATATATTACAAATATTTTCATTACATTAAGTTTAGTGTGAAAAATTTAGTTCATTGTGCCCAACTATGCTTTCATTTAACTACATACGCACTTGAACTAATAACTAAATAATAATAGTTAGTAGTTATGTATTTAACCGAAATACGCGCACGTGTACGACAAAAACGAAAAACAAAAAAAAAAAAACACCGCAGGCCTCATACGAGTACATTTCCGATCTCAAATTACAATATGTCAAAATTTTGACGGTTTTATCCACTTAACTGGAATATACATAGTCCAAAACCTGTTGATCAGGAAAATAGGTTGATTGACAGGTCTGATCTTGTATATTACAAAATGGTGGTGACATGCTACTTCGTGTTTGATCATTTTGGTATACTAACAGCTATCCACTTCGAGAGGCGTTCCGTATCGTTTAAAAAATCACACCTTTCAAGTAATGATTATTAATCTTAATCATTGCGAATCAAATGAAATTTTTTATAATTGAACATTTTTAGTATAATTAATCGATTAGGATTAAATTTTTTGTTCGATTAATGAAGATCAATAAGGATTTATTTCGTTTTCAAATTTAATCCTAGGATTAATCAAAATGTCAATTTGAGCATAGGTTCAGGAGGAGGTGGTCATACATATACAGACACAACTTTTCTAGAGTTTTATTATTGTATAGATATACCGCAATATCAAAAAGTGAAAGAAATATGAAAGCTTTGGCCATGCCCTTCGTTTGACACCCATATTGAACGCATATATGTACATATCAATGTTTTATGTAAACAACATTTTGACCGATAACTCATTTACCGATGAATATATCAAAAGTTAAAATGAAAGCTGTGGCTTGACACTTTTATGCTTGTAAATTTTAATGTTTTATTAGAACATCATTTTTACCGATAACTCATTTATCGATAAATATATCGAAGTATCGAAAAGTTAGAATGAAAGATGCCCCTTTCGTTTATAGCCATATTCTACGGAAATTTTAAAGTTTTTGAGCATCACATTTTGACCGATAACTCAGTTATCGCTAAATTTATCGAAATATATCGAAATTTAATGAAACCTGGGGACTTCCTCTTTCGTTTGATACCACTATTGTAGGATAATTTTGAGGCAGCGAGAGAACGCATTTGATATTTCATTGACAGAGAGAGCTACAAGTTTTTACTGTGGGAATTTCACTACGTAAAAATTGTTAGTAACAAACAGCTGATCGTGACATGGGAAAGCAACAACAAAATTTAAAAAATTTGAACTTTTAACCAATCATAATGACACCAGCTGTTCTTGCTGCAAGCTCTTAAAGACTGCTGTTCGGTCGAAATTTTTTACTTTTTGCGATTCGAGAGATTTTTACAAGTAAAACAACAATAGATGCCAGGCGCGTAGCCAGAAAAAAATTTCGGGGGGCGGGTTTTGGCCAAAGTGTCAGTAAATAAGAATTACCTGTAAATACACACATATTTATATTTTTATTTATTTGAAATTTTTCTCTTTCTACACGGCTAAAAATTTGAGCCTAAATTTTAAACCATTCATTGGTTCACACAATTTTTAAAACTTTTTGGTAATAAATTCCAAACCTTTCAATTACCTGCAAAAATTGTCAATTTTTTGATGTTTGGATTTAAAACTTAACTGGGATAAACAAAAATACAACAAAAGTATTGGTTTGGTCATACACCTAGAACCTCCTCGTGGTCCTGTAGTTCTTTCTTCTGATCAAGTCGAGGCTATGTCAGCTGTGGATATCTCGGAGGACGTAGTAGTACCTACAATGCCTGTGGTTGAACCAATGGAGTATATAAATTTAATTTTTAGTATGAGAGAGACATTTCCTCATTTACAATAACGGTTCCTGATTCCTTCCTAGAAAGCGTGCTCGACCCATCGTTTTGGCCGGAGCATACTTATCGTGTTTCAAAAAACTTAGCAACGAACGATCCGATAGCGGTGAAATCGTAAGCCTCCTCGTTCACTAACAAAATGTACGCGGCCTACGTTCGAAACTAAATACTTTTTTCTTGAGTAGTTTCGCTTTTACTGCGCAAATTGTCACTCTCACGGAGACATGGCTGAAGCCAGGGGGGTTATTCTGTACCGCGATGCGAAAGCAAATGCTATTAGCAAGCTGTCAAATCACATACATTTTTTTTTCAAATGCGAAAGAAATTTCTTTCGCATCGCGATACAGAATAACCCCCCTGATAACTTTAATTCAATTGCTGTCGATTCAAATTTTGTATCTGAGCTTGTTTTATTGAACAGTCGACCCCGATATCGAGTTTTTAGCAGTAAGACTTGCTTTCCCTTTCTTTTAGTATACCCGTTTGCTGTTCGTATATTCCGCCTCGTTCGAATCTTGGCGTTTATATGAGCCACAGCTGAGCTATTGATAGTTTACAGTCACACTTGCGAGAGAAAGACATTTTTGTTGTTTTTGGGGACTTCAATTTACCATCGGTTAACTGGATTACGAGTAGTGACCCGAACTGTATGGTACCAACAACCCAACACGATTTCTTCAATGCCATGTTTGAGTTATCTCTCCTACAGGTAAACGATGTACTGAATAGTAAACACAAGATCTGGACTTAGTATTTGTGGATAGTTCGCAGGGCAATGTGCTCACTCGAATATCTCCATTGTCCCTTCCGGGGGATCCATTACACCCTTCGCTGGAGTTAGCTGTATATACTAAACGACAAATCGTACCCAGTAGACCTAAAGTGAACTCTCATTCTCTTGTTAGATGCTTCTACAAAGCGGATTTCGTTATGATTTAAATCGACCTACTCATCCAGCAGTTCCCAAGTTAAGGAGTATCCATATCATTTGGCTAGTTCCAATAACGTCAGGAACCCTGTTATTGATATTGACATTGTTGTTCAGAGCCTTGGATAAATGCAGCCCATATTATCCCCGGGTCCTGATGGGGTCCCCAGTTGTGTGCTTAGGTACTGTGCGTAGCACATATCTGGGCCGATCTTAATGTTATTTAATCTGTATCTTGAGTCCGCATCATTCCCATCTCTCTGGAAAGAATCTTTTATTATTCCCTTGCATAAAAAATTGCTGTTTACCCTGTTCATAAACTATTTACCGCAGGTTATCTCATTTTCCAAAACCTTAATGAACGCGGATGATGTTAAACTTTGCTACACGTATTGTCCCTCTGACAAGTCGGCAGGTGCTCTTCTCCAGGCAGATTTGGACTCATTCGATTGCTGGTGCACGGTGAATTTACTTGCGTTAAATTGCTCCAAATGTAAACAAATGACATTACACAGAACGAAGCCAGTTCTGACATCCTATTTATTAAATGATACCGACTTAAAACGCATATCCGTTGTCGACGATCTAGGTGTCCTTTTTGATGCTAAGCTCTGATTGCTAACAAAGCCAAGAGTATGTTAGGATTTGTGAAGAGGTGGGCTAAACAGTTCGATGATCCGTTTCTCACTAAGGCGTTCAACACATCGTTAGTCCGCCCTATACTTGAGTACTGCTCGTGTGTTTGGTGTCCCGTATATCAAAACCATATACAACGAATTGAGTCTATACAAAAGCAATTCATAATTTTTGCCTTACGCGGACTCAATTGGAACCCTAATATTAATCTACCCCCTTACAGAAACCGGCTTCTTCAAATTAATTTACCCACTCTGCAAAATCGAAGAATTTTACTAGGGATAATGTTTCTCCATAAGCTGATTATTGGTAAAATTGACTCTTCTGAACTAGTAGGCAAACAAAATTTTGCTGTACCTGCTAGAAGGTGTCCAGACACTACGTCGAACTCTACGTCAAACTTCGTCAAAAATAGTCCCCTGCTTATCTGGTGTTCGTACTACAATGACTTGTCTTGCTGTGTAAGCTTTGAACGTACAATCGCCACTTTACGTAACGACATACTTGCATATCTAATCAGACTTTAAAAGTAGATTGGAAACACGTCCTTTTCACTCCTCTTTAATCACAAGCTGTGTCAATAATTTTGTTCGGTTACAAAACTTGCAAAAAGTGTAAGTAAAATGAGAATGGCGTAAAATTTTCTCGAAAAGCAAAATGTAAAAAGTTTCAAGCGAACAGGTGTCAGTAAAAACTTGCAGCAAAAACAGCTGTTGGCATTTTATTTGTTTAAAAGTTCAAATTTTTAAATTTTTATTGTTGTATTTCCTTCGATCAGCCGTTTTTCACTAACAATTTTTACGGACTGGAATTCCCACAGTAAAAATTTGTAGCTCTCTCTGTCAATAAAGTGTCAAATTGCGCTCTCGCTGCAAGTGTTTTGTGTAAGCGAACACTTTCAAAGTAAAAATTTTATAAAATTGTATACTATTTTTGAAAATTTTAATTTACGCGAACAAAGCTAATAAGCGAAAAGCCAAACTGTTATCTTAAAATGTTAAAATTCCGTCTGAGACATGAAATATATTTTAAGTTGATTATGACAGACACGAAATAATTTTTATTTTAGAATCATGTTTAAGTTGCAAAAACTTTTTTTTTAATTTGGCATGATTGTTTACTTTTCTTCTATACGCTTTGTAAACAAATGTGTGCCTAGGCAAATAAATAAAATTGAAAAATAAGTATGTTTATAGAATATACATACATACATATATCACAAATATCTATATTCATACATACATACATATATAAAATTTAAACTACGTACATAGGTATGGACAGACCTGGTCCCTAAACGAATAAGCCAATCGTTATCGTGGTATTTTTTTTGTCGAGTGTATTGAGTAATTTCTTTCATACAACGCATGAACAAAATTTGAAGAAAATGTTGCCTTTATAAAAAAAATTCTGAAAATCCAACAAAATTTTTGGACTTATTCCAACTTGCATATTATTAGACTAAAATTAATTGGACTACAAAACTGCGTACTCAAAAACTTGCTAGAAATTCTCTAAAAAAAAGTTGAAAATTTTTGATTATTTAACTCCCCTGAACTTTGAACAAATTTCGAAAGAAATTTATATACATATGTATGGTTTCTATTATAGAATTCGCTATATTTTAATTGAAAATTTCCAGTTGTTCCATAGGTTTGCCACTACGCTTGAGAATTCTCATGCTCGCTGTGACGGGGACTAGTCCCTCGCCCGACCAAAAGCATTGTATTTTGTGCGCCCTTTTAACATTAGCATGTCCTTGCAAGGGGTCATCCTGCTACACACTGAAGACTGTAGGCTCTGAGAATTCTCAAACCCAAAAAGGGAGACCTCTAGGCAATTTTATTTTGGCAACTTTATTATTCTGCGTTTTAATTCCGTTCAGTTTAACTTCGAAACTTACAATTCTGCCTATTCTACATTTCGATCGTAGCTCCGTTTTTCTAAGTTGCAATTTGTTGTCGGAAAGACAAGTTTCGATGCCAGAAATGTGTCAATATTTTTGGACTCGCATTAGCACTCGACAACCAGTTGTAAACAATTACCGAAAATTGGACTAGTATTCAAAACACCAATCTAATAATTTTATTAACACCATTAAAACTAAGGTAATGGCTTTGACTTTTACATTCCTTTGCCGTTATATCCAAACGTGCACCGGCAGCAACTTAATAATGCTCAAACATATGTAATTAAGTTTACAAATCATAAGAAAATTTTACTTTTATTTCAACGACACTAATTTGTGTAGGTTTGCTTTGTTATGTTTCAGTTTCACACATTCCTAGGCAAACAGCTGATTTCGAAAAACTTATAGCTCTTCCTCTTCTTCTTTCAATTCAAGCGTAACTCAGAATACCTACTTTCGATCCCAGCTGAGCGTAGAGCGGGAACGTAATCGAAATGCAGAATAGGGGTGAGCATTAATTTTGTGAGAAATGATTATAAAATCATATGTTGCCACTAATAGAACTACTGGGTTATTAGAAATTGTATCATAGTATTTTTGTCGAATGAAATTTAAAAACAATGTTACTGCACGAATTTAGCTGTGAGCCACTGTATGTATGTATGTGTAAATACATTGGCGCGATATATTCACGCTGAGATCAAGGCCGAGGTTCTTTTTTTTTTGTAACAATTTGTGATGTGCTGCTCCTACTGAACAGCTTTCCATGGCAAAAAAAAAACTTTTTCAAATCACTTTTGATATTATCTACCTGTTTCAGGACTCGAACCGTGGAGCTTCCGTGTGGTAGTTCAGCAACACATGACCCCCACCACGGCGGTCGTCATAGAAAAAATTTAACTCATTTGTAGTAAAAACAAGTAAGGAAGTCTAAGTTCGGGTGAACCGAACATTAAATACCCAGCGTTAGTTTTCAGAAAAAGGGGGTGTAGTTTTCATCCGATTTCGCCCATTTTAAAAACCAATCTATTCCGAGCGTAAACAATAGAGAATTTGGTGGGCGCGGCCACGCATCTTGCTTATAAAGCTTTAACCGCTTACATGAGCCAAAAGTACTCAATCGATCTTTTCAAGGGTTATACCATGTCCTATATATAACTTTGGAAAAGAAGGCGTGCCATGCCAATAACTTTTAACGTATTTTGTGAAATTTTTGATATACGGATATATGTGTAATCAATATTTACATAATTTTAAAAAAGTGGGTGGTGGCACGCCCACGGATTTTATTATGTTGTTTGTCCCTATTTGAAGATCAGTTTTCATTGCAGATCTTTATGATACTTTCACAGTGGCTTGTTAATAGTGAAATGTTGATATTTTGTTTATTCACTTGTGGGCGGTGCCACGCCCATTTTCCAAAATATTACCAAAAAACCTTTAAACAACACTAATAATCATCAAGTGAATGAGTGTACTAAATTTTAGCATTATATCTTTATCAGTTAAACAGATATTGCATATTCCGGTTTCCTAACTCTCGCTTAGAGAACTTTAGTCCAAAAAGGGGCGTGGTCGTTCACCGATTTCCTATTTTCTGTGGTAGTACTCTACATAAACATAACATGCCTGGTACCTTGTTTCGTAAACCTATCTAACACCGTTCTGAAGTTATTAGCAGTCGAATTTGAAAATTGCTTGACTCATAAGTGGGCGGTGCCACGCCCACTTTCCAAAATTTTGCAAAAATAATGTAAAGAATATGAAAATTTATTTATCTACCAAATTATATTATTATAGCGGTATCAGTCAATTAGATATGGGCTTTTCAATATTTCCACCTCCTTTCAATATAACTTTTATGAAAAAGTAGGCGTGGTCGCGATGCGATTTCGTTTATTTTCTATATCTGAATTCAACACAACAATAGTATGCCCTCTACAAAATTTCGTTGTACTAGCATAAACTGTTCTGAAGTTATTAAGAGTCAAAATTTTTAAATTTCTTTAAATATATGTGGGCGGTGCCACGCCCCTTTTCAAAAAATTTGATAAAATCGGCCTTAGAACATCTAAATCAATACATACTGCAAATTTTATCATTGTAGCTGCTTCTGATATTGAATTAACCCGTTTAATACGTTTTTCGAAATTTTCGATATCGAAAAAGGGGGCGTGGTTATGGTCCGATTTTACCCATTTTCAATACCAATCTATTCTGAACCCAAATAAGAACGCATGCCGAATTTGGTGAAGATATCTCATTATTTGCTCAAGTTATCGTGTTAACGGACAGACGGACGGACGGACGGACGGACGGACGGACGGACAGACGGACGGACATGGCTCAATCAAATTTTTTTTCGATCCTGATCATATTGATATATGGAAGTCTATATCTATCTCGATTCCTTTATACCTGTACAACCAACCGTTATCCCAACAAAGTTATAATACCCTTGTACTAGTACTAGTACGCTGGGTATAAAAAAGTACTTAGGTTATAGGTACGAACAAAAACAAAAATAATGTAAACAATTTATATAAAAATCCGCGAGTTAGCAATGGAAAATTTATCGCAGCTCGAACTTCTTGGTGTCAATATTCAAATTGAAAACTGCTTTAGCTCCAAATTTTAATACGCTCAACATGAAACTCGTTGCCATCTTACTCGTTTTGGCTGTAAGCCTTTGTATGGTTCACGCACAATCAATATGTGCAGGTGACCAATGTAAGTACAAATAATTTTAAATATATATACGCCAGAGATCGGCAAAATGGTGTGTGAGAGTGTATTGGTAAACGGGAGAGTAACTTCGCTACAGTGGTGCTACGAACAAAACTGTCGCGTCAGTTGCTTAACCGACAGCAAGGAAGTAACAACGCAGTCGTGTTGATGCCTAAACTATATGAAAATATTTATGCGCGACTAAAAATGACTGCTAAGCATATTTTTATGATTCCAGATGCCTTTGGGCAAATGCAATGCATCTTATGTTATGCTTCTTTGGGGAACCGGAAATATAATATTAAGAGACATTATAACTCTTTTCATAAAGACTTTGATAAATATGAGGGTGTGGAAAGAGACAATATTTTTTTGGAAAGAAGGAATATGCTTTTTTTTTGCTTTTATACCTTTTTAACATTGTTCTCGCATTTCTACATTTTTCATTTTGGGAAACCCATTGCTTATACTTTTGTAAAAGCATATTCTTTTTTTCCCAAAAAGAATATTGTCCCTTTCCTCGCCCTCATATTTGTCAAAATCTTTATATAAAGATTTAATATTTTCATTCAAGCAGCAAAGCGACGGTACGTCTTACCCCTTTGCTGTTTGCGAAGCGACTGACATGAAAATTCTGTTCTAACACCACTGTGGCGAAACTGGTTTTGCGCTCTCATTAGCAACTCAAATGAAGAGCGTAAGCATACGTGTGAAGAGCGTAAGGCTCATTTCAGTTAGCTTTGCCGATCTTTGATATACGCTGATCATGGTATCTATAGTTTTATTAAACTGGTCGTACATTTTTGAAATAATTTTTTTTACAGCAACTTTCCAATGCACTGGACCAATTAATGTAGGCGATAATCGGCAAAATTGTAAGGGTGGAAGGAGGTATGGATTCGAAAATGGAATATGTCGTCCATTCATATATACTGGCTGTGGTGGTAACAACAATCGTTTCTGCCAAATAAAGGATTGCCAGAGCAAATGTGAAAAATAACTAACTATGAAAAATAACTATGATGATGATGAATAGCAAAATAAATCAAAGATTTTCCTTATTTTGTGTGTTATGAACTTGTAATCGATTTGCTTGGTATACAACGGCCTGCCCTTTGGCATGTTACCTTAATGTGATGCTTATCCGACTTTGAGCTGGCCGAATTAACCGTATTCATGTTTTTTAAGCTGATCAGTAGAACAGAGTTTCCAAAAGTGGATCGGCGCAAATAAGTACTTGGTGAATGGGAAGCTTTTTCACAAAAGGGGAATTCAATATTTACCGATTCTTTATCTCTATCTTGAGCATTTCTTGAAGTGATAATGAAATCCTCAAGAATCCCTTCATGACGTGTACATTGGAGTTTTATCAAAGAACTTAAATCCTATATCATGATAAAAGGAAAAGCCTAAAACATCCAGCGATGTTGGAATGTCTCTATATTCCTACTAAACCAATTTACAAACACATTCAAAGAAAGCTTTTATATATTCATATTCATTTATTGAGTCTATGATTTACAAAATTCTTACAGACTAAATTCCATACCAAAATACATGTGTTATGGATATAACTTAACTATTTGGCGTAAAGCAGAGAACAGCATATTCTTAAAACAAGGTCTAGAACAAGGCAAATTGATTGTTATGGTAATGGCAAAGCGAATTCGGCAATATTCGCCTCTATTCGTTTCAGTTTTTGTAATGTAGAATGTCATAGTCAAGGCGAATTAATAGAAGGTGGAAGCCAGGCGAATTACAAACATACATCCATACATTTTCAATGTACTTTGTTTTTGTTATTCGTAGGACTAATGTCAAAATCGTATGGCGGCTGAATGTGTAATGTCAAAATTTGAGAAAAAAGTAGCTATCAGCTGATGGGATAATGCCACCTTCTATTAATTCGCCTTGGTCATAGTGATAAAAAATTTGAAATGACAACCATCGATTGTTTTTTTATATTTCATAAAAAAAGACTAAAGTGAACTAATGGTGTTTGGAACAATAAATACGTGTTTGGAGAACTCATGCGTGCATAAAATTTAGTTAAAACCATCGTTATCGTACACTTTTGGTAAGTTGCGATGGTTTTTTGAAAATAAATACCAAATACAACATTCATAGTCAACAGTCAAATCTTTCTGACATTCTACATTACACGGCGAGTTAAAAACATGAAGAAGAGGAAGTCAGCTGTTCACTTGACATTACCATAAGAATGAATTTGCCTTGAGTAGACCGAATCATACAAGGCGAATTATATACCTGGTGATGGCATACAAACAGCTGATTGCTTGTTCTTCCCGTTCTGTAGTACTTATGAAGTACATACAAATGTCATCAAAAGAAAATCCTCACAGGTTTGTTTCCATTCCTTAAGCACAAGATGGGTGAATTCGCTTTGCTACCACCATATATACATATATTCGCCTTGGAATCATATTTTGAATTTTCGTTTTACAAAGCGACAATAACCCTGTAAAAAACGTTGGAGCATGGGAGTCCTCATTCATACAAAAAGGTGATACAATTCATATGGCCATGTCCGGTGATTGGATCACCTAATCCGTGTCAGAGCACGCCGGTGAATAATCTATGGAGCACCTCCGTAAGAATACTTTGAAAATTTTGCCAAAAGATTACTCTATAGAGTTCTCTGCAGTGAAGCGAGCGAGTGAGTAGGTGTTCCTTTTGAGGATCACCTACTCCCTCTCTCGCTTTGCTGTTGAATACTCCACTTGAATAGATCAGCGTTTCTCTAAAGTAGTAACCTGTGAATGTAATTCTTTCTCCAAGCCAGTGAGTTCCATATTTACCCAAGTCAATGTGCACCCACGTTGGCTGTTTCCAAGGACATATTTGCTACTGGGTATACCAGTGTGATACGGTGATAAAATCAAGAAGATCCATACTTTTTCTAGCTACCATGTTAAACCGCCAAGTTGAATTTTGACA
This sequence comes from Sphenella marginata, assembly GCA_951509765.1. Taxonomy (NCBI): domain Eukaryota; kingdom Metazoa; phylum Arthropoda; class Insecta; order Diptera; family Tephritidae; genus Sphenella; species Sphenella marginata. Next base: position 95,471,638 of record OX608080.1, on the reverse strand, counting down.
CTTTTCTATGGCAGTTATATGTGTGGTGGGCGTGGCTCAATTCTAATCTCTATATTATGATTTTCCTTTTGAAAACAATCTAAATCCATATGGCAAATATCAATAAAATCCAAGCCAAGGCGAATTAATAGAAGGTGGAAGCCAGGCGAATTACAAACACACATCCGTACAATTTCAATGTACTTTGGTTTTGTAATTCGTGGGCCTAATGTCAAAATCGTATGGCGGCTGAATGTGTAGTGTCAAAATTTGAGAAAAAAGTAGCTATCAGCTGATGGGATAATGCCACCTTGTATTAATTCGCCTTGATCCAAGCATTATAAGGTCATCTTTGATTATAAGTTCACACCCCCAATTGTTATCCAGATATTCGTTGTTGTTGCATTTCCATGTAGAATATGTATCCGGCTCTGGATCATTGCCCATTGGAACACGGTAATTGTGCAGTCGCAAAACTTTTGGCCACACATTGTATGTCGTGGCTGCTGTCGATCTAATAATGCCCGTGTCGCTTACCTGACGTCTGCTTTTAGGCGCTACTTGGCAATATCCACAGTCAAATCCATGCGATTGCAACGCTTCGTACCAGAACCAGTCTCGATGTCTTGAGGCTCATAAGGGAAAAGTACCACAGCATTTTTTTTTTTCGGTGGACGCTAGTGAATCGGTAAGAACTACCGATGACGGGCTGGAGGATTGACCTATCGACGATCGGTAGGTGAATCGGTGCCAAGTTACCGATAACCGGTTAGTTGATAACAGTGGATAGGTGCAATTCACCAACGACAGGTGGTGGATGACGGCGTCTCGGTGCCAAGTTACCGATGACCAGTTGATGTATTACGGCGGACCGGTAAGTACACACCGGTAAATGTTTTAAGTGGTTTCGCAGGACTTACCACTGGTCTTGGGAATCGAGGCTGCAACCTTAAGAACATCTCTCTACCTCCCGTAGACGTAATAAATAGGGGATCGAAAGTGGAGGGTTGTGCAGGGTAAGGGTGAAATATTCTTACAGTATGTACTGTATACTTGTCGTCTCACTTACCGAAAGTACATTTTCGATAGTTACTAGAGTTCGCAAACTAGCTATCGATGGCACTATAGAATTATCGATGGTTTCAAACTATCGTGACTATCGATGGTCCCTTTCTGGTTTTCGATAGTTCTAAATATACCATTTAAAGACACGCAGAGCCGCTGTCCAGGTCTATAGTTAACGGTACCTGGCAGTGTGTTTGACAGATTACCGAACAAGTTCTGTCAGTCGACTTTATTGAGGTTGCCATAAATTATGTTCCGAAGTTATGAATCTGATAGGTGATTCGTTGAGGGTATTTTAAGGTATATATAAAAGTCAGTATTATCAGTAAAACAAGTTTATGAATCTTGGCAAGCTATCCTTGACGATTATAATTCTCACCGAAGTCATCTGTGCCGAACCATGCATACCTTAACATGTTAACGTGCTGTCTATGGGGTACACTTATGGGATTTAACTTCCAGACTTTCAAATAATAAGCTATCGATAACAATACTCCGTTCCAAAAAAATACTCCTTAAAGAGTATCGGAGTGCTCTATATAAATTGGACAACCGGTTTTATATAATTGAGGTTAAGTATTTGAGTACTACGATACTCCAGCGTTTTTTTACAGAGGAAACCATCGATAGTGTTGATTTAAGATTTATTTTACCCATATGCTAATAAAACAGTCGAATTAAACTTTCCTACACGGTGTGTGGAAACATTTGACAGCCACTGCATAAATGGCAAAGCAATTATATACAGCATATAGCCATCTCACTCGCGCCACTGCCTTTTGCTATATTCATCCTTCAACCAAAGAGGATATATAGATAGATATTTATCCTCTTTGCTCCAACAGCGGCGCAAAAATTATTTAGTTGCTGTCAGATTTAAGAAATTGACAAGCGCGGTGCCAATTTCTATCTGGAGTTTTTTGTGTATTCTTCTTTATAGAAAATTGTGTTATTTTTCTACAGAAATTTCTCTAAACAAAAAATTCTTATAGAAATGTTACATTTGCATACTTGCAATGGGGTGCGCGTATATATTAGCATGAAATAAATGTGCTAAATTAAGATTTTGCTAATATAACCGGAAAATCGAAATCACGTACGGCAGCAAGCGAGCGGTAGACAGTGGAAAAAGCCAACATCTTTTTGGTGACAGATGAAGAAAATCGATTTTTTCATGCAAAGTTCACAGAAATTTTTCGCTAACATAATTTTCGTCATCGTTGTAGTGTAAAAATTGGTTTGTAGCTAATTTGATTGTAGATTTTTTATGCAATTTTTTGTTAACATAAAATTTGCAATTATTTACTTTCAACAATTATGTACATACATCACATTTCTATGCGTATAAATGTTGACGCCCTTTCATTGCAGTCTCAAGCACAGTAAACTACCACGGCACCCGGCTTTTAATTAAGAAATCCATAATTAAGTTATAAAGTTGACAAAGTTAGAGATATTTAAGAAAAACCAAAAGAAATAAGCAGGTTACAAACTTAAAAAAAAAATAAACAAACACTCGAGTTAAACGTCACGTCCAAGAGCAACGCCAGCACCAGCATCCATATAATACATTTTTGTTGGCTAAAATCTCATAGTTACGAAGACACAATATCTAAGTTCACAGTATTTACGGTTAAATCAATAACCCCAACAACATCATCATCGTCATCAACAAAATTTTCAACACCCGAGCCACTCATAAAAACAGCAGCAACAAATCAAGTCAGTCATTTCGTCGTTGCATTTGCAATATTTTGTATTTGCGACCAGCAGCACATTTGCTTTACAAAGGTAAGAAGTATTTCCAAAAAAAAAAAAAAAATAGGGTCAGTTGGAACGGGGATGGGGCTAGTGCTGCAGCAAAAGCATACATATGCCGCATTGTCCTTTAAGTAGCCCAACAGAAAAAAAAGCAAAAACAAAAACTGTCTGTTTATATGCAGTGTCAGGCACGATAGCTTATAGTCGTGCTATCACACGACCTACCGGCGCCGAATATGTGAGCCAGGAGAGTTTTCTAACTTGGCACATTTTATCTAAAGTGTGAGAAGTTATCTCATCACGAATTAAATAATTTTATAAATTAAATTATATTATTAAGTATGCCTATACGAGGGACGACTAATATGTTTAGGAGCCATCATTTGTTATTCGGCATCTCAATTAAAATATTGAATTTGATACTAATGGCAAACACAACTCCAAATATACTCTCTAACTGCCCTACACTCTTCGAAGGATGAGGCGAGTGATGCCAATGCTGACAGTCCTTTTCTTGCTATGGATACTTTCGCTCCGGTTGTTGTTGTTTTCAGGAGTGTTGTCGAATTGCCAGTCATAGGTCGGATATGAACCCAGTACCAGACCGACTGCTGAGTGACGTTACGCCTATTTTCAACTTATTGTTTTAAAAACCAAAACACTCCCCGAAGGTTTTAGGGAGTGAAGTCGAATTGACAAAGAAGAAGGGTAATGTAAGGTGAGAGGCATCATCTTACCACCGGCATGCCTAATTCAGGCCTATTCTACACCCCTTATCCGCCTCTTCTCATGTTGTTGTTGTTGTTAGCAGTGCTTCGCCCTGCCCAAAGGGCCAGAACACTCCTAGTGGTCATCGGGCTCTTCTAACGGAAGTCCAAGGAAACGCGCTGTTTCAACAGGGTTGGACCAAAGTGATAAGGGAGTTAGGTCCCGCCTATGGTCCCGCAGATCAAACGGCAACGAGATGTGATGCCGGATCTCATCATAATGCTTCCGGAGATGTTTCCTTATGTCTCTAGGGGGCGGAGTTTCATCCAATAGCTGTCGATTTGGATGACTGGGTCGGTGACAGTTCAGAAGGAACTGCCTACTTAAAAGTTCCGCATGCTCGCGAACGTTGAGCATTTGAGCCTCCTGGTGAAGATGAGACTCAGGAGACATAAGCAAACAACCCGTCGCAGTTCTGATGGCGGTGTTTTGGCAGACCTGCAATTTCCTCTAGTTGGTGTCGTGAAGGTTAGGCGACCATATGGGCGCAGCATAATCAATAACCGGTCGGCCAATAGCCTTATAGGTGACCAGCAACGTTTCTTTGTCTTTGCCCCAAGTACTGCCGGCCAGTGACTTGAGGATCTTGTTGCGGCTTTGTATCCTTGAAGCTATTGCGGTGGCATGATTAGCGGAGGTGAGGCTATTGTCGAATGTAACCCCTAGAATTTTGGGGTGGTTGACAGTAGGTAGTGGAACACCATCTACGTGGACATTCAACTCCTGCCCCATCTGCGCATTCCACGTGGTGAACAACGTCGCCGTAGATTTAGTCGGGGAAAGAGTCAGGTTCTGCTCTGTGAAGAAGCGGGAAAGGTCGCGCAGGTAGTCGTTTAGTCTGGTACAAAGTTCGTCCGTGGAAGGTCCTTTGCCCGTGGCCATCACAGTGCAGTCGTCAGCGTACGAAACGATGGAGACCCCCTACCCCGACTTGCCTAATGTTTGTCCGACATGCGGCTTGTCCCCCCATACTACTAATCATCTTTTTGTCTGCTCATCCGAGCCTACTCTTCTAACACCCATATCCCTCTGGTCCTCCCCTGTTGAAGCCGCTAGGTTTCTAGGACTTCCGTTAGAAGAGTTCGATGACAATATTGGGTAAGGTTGATACTGACTACCTAGGCAGGGCAAAGTAGTGTTACAACAACAACAACAACATGGAGACCCCCTCTGGTGGGGGAGGGAGGCTCGAGATGTAGAAGTTAAACAGAAGGGGTGAAAGGACACCACCCTGCGGAACCCCTTGTCTAATTCTTCTAGGTCTACATCTCTCGTTTCGAAACTGCACTGACGCCAGCCGACCGTTTAAATAGTTGGCGGTCCATCGTTGTAGGCCGGCAGGAAGCGGTGTCTCCTCCAGGTCTTCACGCCTCTTCTCATCATATTGGTTACCTCGCATGTTGCATTATCGGTAAAATCGATAGACAGTTTGCTCTCTCAAGTGGAGCTTGTGCCTGAATTACAGCGTTCTCCGGCTAGGAGCTGACAAAGGAGCTTTACTACCCTGTGTGGTGGAGGTTGAGTGCTTGCCTGTGTAACCGTGGATCAAACGGTGTAAAGATGCTGCAGTGTTAACGATGTGCCCTTATTCTCCTGGAAGGCGACTTTTGTAGCAGTCTCCTTTTCGGATGTTGTGGCTTATTAAAATTAAACAAGAATTGCCTGGTTAGCAGGGCGCTGTGCCTTTTAACTCTGAGCGTCTTTGCGACCTGTAGCTGTTCTAAGTATGGTATTTTGGCCAACAGATGCCTAGGGGTGTGGCAGCTCGTTAAACACGTACATGAAGTGAGGGCAGGTAAAAATTAAATAAGATGCGGGGGATAGACACCATCCTTCGAACTCAATACGGGCATGTTTGGTCCGTTTGGCCCATTCATGAATTGTAGCGCCGACTAAGCAGGCCGAAATACTGATACTACAACAATATATTACGTTATACATATATTTATCATGCTTTACCAAAGTTATAACTCTTTTTTTCTCTATACAGGATCTCCCAAACACCTACGCACCAATCCGCCATAATTTTGCAACGAAAAATGAACGTGTAAATTGAAATTAAAAACAACCTTATAGAAAACACCAAATCTTTACAATCCAAGCGAAAACAAAGGAAAACTAAAAAAACAAAAAAAAAAAAAAAAGCAATGAGTTCCCGGCATTACACTATCGAAGTGGGGGATACGAATTTTACAATTCTTAATCGGTATACAAATTTAAAACCGATCGGTTCAGGTGCACAAGGTATTGTATGTGCCGCTTACGATACTATTACCGAGCAAAATGTTGCCATAAAAAAACTATCAAGACCATTCCAAAATGTAACACATGCTAAACGTGCTTATAGAGAATTTAAATTAATGAAATTAGTAAATCATAAAAATATTATTGGTTTATTAAATGCATTTACACCACAACGTACGTTGGAAGAATTTCAAGATGTTTATCTAGTTATGGAACTTATGGATGCAAATCTATGTCAAGTCATACAAATGGATTTAGACCATGATCGTATGTCATATTTATTGTATCAAATGTTATGTGGTATAAAGCACTTACACCTAGCCGGCATAATACATAGAGATTTAAAACCATCAAATATTGTTGTAAAAGCTGATTGCACATTAAAAATATTAGATTTTGGTTTAGCACGTACAGCTGGCACAACATTTATGATGACACCATATGTGGTGACCAGGTATTATCGTGCACCCGAAGTTATATTGGGCATGGGTTATACTGAAAATGTTGATATATGGTCTGTTGGCTGTATTATGGGTGAAATGATACGTGGTGGTGTTTTATTCCCTGGCACTGATCATATTGATCAATGGAATAAAATTATTGAACAATTGGGTACTCCGTCTACATCATTTATGCAACGTTTACAACCAACTGTACGCAATTATGTTGAAAATCGGCCACGTTATTCTGGTTATTCATTTGATCGTCTTTTCCCCGATGTACTCTTTCCAAATGATAATAACGAACAAAGTCGACGAAAGGCATCCGAAGCGCGTGATTTATTAAGTCGTATGCTAGTAATTGATCCCGAGCAACGTATTTCGGTTGAACAAGCACTATTACATAGCTATATTAATGTTTGGTATGATGCTGAAGAAGTAAATGCCCCAGCACCGGAACCATATGATCATAGTGTTGATGAAAGGGAGCATACTGTCGAGCAATGGAAGCGACTAATTTACGAAGAAGTTATGGATTATGAGGCACATAATAGTACTAATGTATCAGTAAATGCTACGCGGTAGACCATAAATTAATATATATATATATCTATACATATGTATGTATGTACGCAGTAGGCACGGCATACTAAATGATGCTGCTTCTGAGCAACTCTTAATGTATATAAAATATAAGAACAATAAAAGCATTAAAATACTTTCAAAAATATAATAATTAAAAAATAACACTACATAAAATTAAATAAACAAAATACCTAATTAATTAGAAATCAGCTTGTTTCGCCTCTTAAAAGTAAAAAAAGAAAAAATATAGAAAAAAAGGAAAAATACAAGTATAAAATGATATGAAAATGTATGTTTTTATTTATACAGGGCTGTAGCAAAAGAAAAAAGTCAATGGAAGTAAAATTATAGGCGCTGATTTCCCTACTTTCGCATGAGGGTGACGTACGTATTTAATTTATAATATTGTATTTAATGAATACGCATAGTACGCAGAATGTAATGAAAGAGAGTACAAGATGATTAAGAAAAAAATTAATAAAAGCGTTTTCTATGTGAGAAAAAACAAAGCTAATAAAATTATGATAGCCAATTATGTGGCAAGTACATACGTAGAAAAAGTGTAAAACTTTTAGTGGCAAATAAAATTATTCCGCTATCTTTAAAAAAGCCGTATGCTTCTTTTATATATTGTGTATTTTGGTTTATATCGTTAGTATAGGGGGAAGTGATATAGGCCTGAGTGTCTACTCTTGAATCGACGCAGAACAGATGTGTCGTTTCATGCAGTCGGTTATCTATCTAAACTAGGTTTGACGTAACTGTGTGTTTCCAGATGAAGGTACCTACATATGCATTGTCGAAGCTCTGGGGTTGTCATCCCTCTGCGCCCACAGAACATAAGCGGCCATTGTTGTAGATCGCCACACGCTTTATATTATGAGACTCGCGAGTATTTTTTGTGGTAAAGGAAAACAACAACAAGAACAACCCCAACCCCAACTGTCCGCTCCGTGTTAGCGGGTTCAATATGCCCCGGGGAGGAATGCTAGACGTAATAGCCGACTGCATTATACGAAAACGTTGCCACGGCAGTCGGTCTGTTGCCGCAATGTGCATGCACTTGATTCATATTTAGCAAACAACTGCCAACATCAGTATAATTCGGTTTCGTTTGTCACCTCCCATTCCATGCACGGATACGCCGACTAAGCAGTAATATAATACCCCAACTGGAAAATTTGGTAAGCATATTCTTGTGTTGTATTCCTTCTATTTTTGGATAGTCAACCATTGATTGACTTTAAGGGATTTTTCGGGATTGAAAATAAATTACTAACAACTAAATCCCGTAACTAATCCATATCCTTAATCCACGAAATGGCATCCCTAGTGCATAAGCCTTACAAATGTATGTACACCCAAAACCTATTGATTATTAAACTAGGTCACCCCACCAACCCTCTTGCTTGGGTATTGGAATTTCGTTATTGATTAGTTTGAATGGTCCATTTCACACTTGTTTCCGGTTATTTTTCTAATTTTAGATCAAAGCTGAGACGGTTAGGTATCTATGCACAGAGATTAGACACTAAAGGTTTGTGTAAAAATGTTTGAAAGCCTTCGCCATACCCTTGCAGTATGTTCTTATGTACCTAAGTTGCATTGGAGTGGAAGAAAATAGAAGCTAATATGCCAGGAAATCGTTTTCGTTGACTGCTTAACATAAATATAACGAAGTCTTTGGTGAATTTTTTTTGTTGTAGTCACCTCTGTGACGTATTGTTAACAACAACAACGATTTATCGCATCCGAAGTATCTTACGATTTTACAGTTGACCATATCTTTGACAACACTAGTAGGTAGAATTTCCGGCATTCTATCCCGATGTGTGGGAAGGCAGCATTTCATCTAAAGCAGGCTCAGATATCCGATTTTGAAGTGCGACTGGCATTCACTCGGGAAGTATGGACTGAGAAGGAAGTGATGCAAAAAAGTGATGTCATACCAAATCGCTACCACGACAGTCGGGCAGTACCGCAAGGGAGTTACGGAGCGGTCCGGATTCGTATCCGGCCAAGGACTGTTTCGACAACACTCCCCAAAACCTTCGGGGATTAATTTTTTTTGGTAGAACAACAACAACAACAACAAGGAAGTGATGCGCTGAAAGTAATGCGGCCGAAATATGTATATCTTTTGCAGCATTTCCAGCAGATCCTATCGCTGCTCTCTTGCTCCGAGGATGCTAAAAGTAATCGTATCCGCAACAATTCTTAAATCATTGTCCCAATATCTTAACAGTAATAAAAACCAAGTTCATTAGGCACATATCAAGGACATACACACATACTTACATCTGCGTCTATTTAAAATTTTTCTAAAAATTTATAATCCAATGCTGCATGGCCACCCATTGTTTCAGCTCTCCGACCCACATCGGCAACCATCAATCTTCCTTTAAATCCAATAAACCTATTAAAACACTTCTCTAAATATGCTTGGTTGTCTACATACTTAGATACAAACATATGGGCATGGCTATTAGGGATGTTGTAAATATATGGTTTCGAATTTGGCGCATCCGGGAAATTTTCATATCCGCCTCTGCATACGCAGCCAGTTAATTAATGCTTTTCAAGACAGTACCTGCGTAGTAATGTCTATCTAGGCCCTCGTAGTTTTTCCAACGCAAAAAAACATTAAATAAATGCATAGATTCTGAGGCAGCTTTAAATTCGGGCACGTCCACCAAAGCAGCTGTTGCCATTTTGATTGGTTAAAAGTACAAATTTTAAAATTTTTGTTGTTGCTTTCTCCTGTCACGATTAGCTGTTTTTTACTTATAAATTTCCACAGTAAAAACTTGTAACTCTCTGCCAATAAAATTACAAAGTGCGATCTCTCGCTGCAAGTGTTTTGGGTAAGCGAACACTCTCTCAGTTAAAGTTTTACAAAATTTTTAAAAATTTCAATGTACTCGAGCTAAACGAAAACTAATACATATAAGCATGTCTAAAATTCCACATTTGCTACATCCCTAATGATTGAATAAATAACGGTAAACCCTTCTCAAACTGCCTGCTTGTCAATTTAAATGTCAAAATGTATCGTTTTCTTTTTAAGCAATAAATTCAATTCCAAATTTTAGCCAAACACATTAGTTTAAACTTCAAACAAACTTTAAAGCAAAAAAGTAATGGAAATCACAACAAATACGATAAATAAGCTTACTTACTCTCTTTCCAATGTCAGCTAACGGGAATCAAAATTTATAGCCATCGTATGCCATCATTTCCAGGCTCACACATTTTTCTCCTTCCACTCACTTGAATAGTTTCCTCTGCACTAACGATTTAATACTTTCCTTTTTTTTAATTTCTACTATTTTTATTTATTGATTTCTATTATCCTGTAGGATTCTATCTGCTGTTGCATGTGCGTACGTACATATGTGGCGGTCGGCCATTTGTTTTAGTTTAGCTACGAGTATTAATCGGACGTTGCAGCCTCACATGGCACATGGAATGGTGGGCGACTGGCGCTAAGCGAACAAAATCAAAGAAATTCAAAAAAGCAAAAAAAAGTGATTTGAAAAAGCAAACTCACAACGAGAACTTGATTGACGTTAGGAAAAAAAACTCACAGTCAAGAAGGAATCATATAACAAACTAACAACAACACTATAATCTTTGGCTTGACACTTTCTCACACAGTCTCTATTTCATTGCCTGGGAGGTGAGCGCCTAGATAACCAGAAAGGAATGACAACCTACAAATATAAACGAAACATACTCTTCCTAAAAAATATATTTTGGGCGAGAAAGAGGCACATAAAGCCTTAAAGACAGCAAAACGAACCGACCGAATGCTTGACACCAAGAACGAAGTGGCTTTTTAATTGGATAGTAAACGATTCGTTAGGCCCGTGGTTCCCGAACTTGAACTGGACATTTCCCCATAGAACGCTTACATACATACCTACATACATATGTACATATATGAGGGTGTTACATTTTCTTTCTCCGTTTTTATGTTGGGTGTTTTTGCAAAAGTTTTTGTCATTCACAACTTCTCTTCATTCTTACAATACCGTAATATAAAAATGCCTTGTTGCATCTCTCTTATAAATTTGTATACGTACTTTATAAAGGGTGTTTGAAAAAGTGCCAATTATGTGACATAGGTCAATCTGCAAGCAGGAATTTGTGGAATATTTTAGATGATGCACCGAACCTAGGAATTTTTTTTTTTTTGAGGGGTAGAGGGGGTCGCACAGAACACAAAACAAAAGACCGAACTTGTAGGCAAGCTATATATTTTGAGAAAAAATCGTGTTTAAATTTGCAAAATTGTATGTAAGGAAGCTTCAAAATTTACCCGATTTGCTTATAGTTATTCATTTTAAAGAATTAAAAACACTTCACACTGAACGATATGTCTCACCACACTGCATATTTTTAATATTTTAGATTTAAAATATATAACACGAAAAAAAACATTCAAATAAACTGCTTTCTATTTTGGCTGAATCACTTGTGAACAACAATGGCGGTTTGGTACTAGTTGAATCGTCAGCGAGTAATAGGAGGTGCCAGACATGTGTAAATGAATATGCAGATTTTTCAAAAACTGAAGTTGAGGACTGAGACAGGTTTTTAGCAAGCAAACATGACATGACAGGGATTTTCAGTGTAATAGCGCCTCAAGTGAACATTTGGGATGAATAACTTTTTGTAATACTGTACATCCACTGTACATACCTTATATCTATGTATACCAGAAGCACATGCGAATTACAGAAAGTTTTCAACGTTAATTGCAAATATATCTTGACCGAAATAAAATTTCAGATTTCCCCTTTTGGATTTCGATACCCATCCCGAAATCTTTGGACGTGTTTTAGCATTTGACGTCGAATGTATAGTTTTATCTAATTTTGATGATAGTTCGACTTCTGAGTATGAGTTTTGTAACCTGTTGGACATTTATTGTAAAAAGCACCGCAGGCGAAATTTTTTGAAGTAATAAAGGTAATACTTTCCCTCGAACGTCAAATGTTAATACACGTCCAAAAATCAAGTGAGAGGTATCAAAAGACGCGTCTTGAGCTCCGTAACAATAATCCGAAGGGGGAAAAGCAATATTTTGTTTCAGTGGAAAGTTATTAGTGAAAAACCGAAAATTGACCCAGGTCAGATCCCCAATTCGGAGCGTGATCCATGGTATTTATGTGCAGAACACTTTTCCGCATTGGCTTCCTTCGGCCGCGCTTCAAAAAATAACCCTGGGCTACGCCATTCCAACTCCGGGTGTGTGCCATAGCCGTGGCTACCGCCACGGTGATGTCCTTCCGCGTGCCACGTTTCCCACACTTTTTCACTTTTTTGGCTTAGCCTAATGTGCCATTACAACAACCACATGAAAATGACAGAAAATTGTGAACTTTAACTGCAAATAACTTTTGAACGGTTGAAAAAAACAAAAATCTCATTTCAGATTCTAAATCTAGACGTGAATTCGCGTCTTTTGATAACCCACTCGACTTTTTTGGTCTAGTTTTGGGTGGGCCCCATAAACTGCACCAGTACCTAAAATATAAGAAGTTTTTGTTACAATTACTGTTGGATGGTCTGGCAACATTTTTTTTATTAACTAGTTCAAATTAATCTCGTTGCAAGCTGCTTAGTTTTCGGCATTATATCTGTTCGTGGTTAATAAACGTGATAAATCTCCGCGTTTCTTAATAATTATTAAAGAAAATCTATAAAATAACTCATAAAATGAAGAATAAACAAGCTATGTTGCAGTGAACGTGCCATAACATAGTTTGTTTATTCCTTCAGAGCCATAAGCAGTTGCTACTCGCTGTAACTGCAACTAATCCGAAGGCATTGTTGTTGCCAAGTGAAAAAACATGTCGGGCTTTCTGTGATAAAAAATTTAAATGTTTAAAGCGGTTATTCGCGCAAAACTCGATCAAAAACAGTGCGGGACTGTGTGGAAGCGGGTTTTTGTGTAATGTTATATAGTTTTGTGTGTATAGTGTTATCAAAGTGTTTTAAAATTTACACATTTTGGTTGGGAAAATTCGAATCTTCAAATTCTTCTCTTAAAATATCAGTTGCCTCTCGGGCTTTAGTTCTGTGGTTTCTGGGACCCCCTCTACCCCTCTAAACAAAAAAAAAAACATTCATAGACACGGTGCACTCAATAAAACCCAACCCAGGAATTTACCCAATTCAACAAAAAACTCACTCAACTGAAGTGTTCCAATGGGCAATGATCCAGAGCCGTATAAAAATTTAACATGCAAAAGCAACAACAAATTGTGATCTGGATATTTGTAGTTGTTGAATTTGCAAATATAGTATTTATTCGGCTCTGGATAATTGTTCATTGGAATATGGGAAACATCTAAAAAACCAAAAACGCACAAACTTTAATCAATACTTTCTACGTAGAGCGCTTACTCGGTAGTTCTATTAAAAAAAAAGAAAATGGGTTCGCTTTCGAAAGGTTCGTACTCTGTAAAAAAATTTCTAGGGGAGCGCATCCGTTGTTCGATTTTCTTTCTGTTCCCTTCGAATTTAATCTATCCCCCTTTCGATTGTAGAAAATTTGGTACTCTCCGTTTCGAAAACTGGTTAAAGTTAAAAAATTCTATTCGACAACAATATAGCAAAAAAAAATCCATAAATTTTTTTTTTTATGGTTTTTATAAAACATTTAGCCTTGTTTTTTCATCAAAAAATAATTTTTATCGTATTATGCTCATTAATAGACCAGCTGGTTTATAATTTTTTCTCGAACCTAGTACACTCATTTATCAGTGCAATTTTGACATTATCTAAACCTATAAATTACAAAAACAAAAGTATGTAAATGTGTGTCTGTGTGTTTGTCGAACTGCTATACGGCCTGTCTTATTGGATCATGGAGCAGTTGAAGAAAGTAATAATAACTAAATTGAAATAATGTTCGATAGCTAAGAAATTCGAAAAAAAAAAACAATTTTAAATTGCTTTCGACTAAAACAGCCTTTCGAATAGAACTACAGAGTAAGGGCCCTAATTCACAAATGGTACTTCGTTCACACTTTCGAATCCATATTCGTCAACCTTTCGTTTTACGTAGCACCCTATAATCACAGTTACTTTTACAACGTCATACGCCAATCACACAATGTGGCATAACTATTTTAATTTCACATGCTTAAGTTCTATGAAAAGTGCAAAAGTTTTTTCTAAATTGAAACTTTGTGAAAGTGAAATGAATTTAATTTTCTACTGTATCCCAGACAAATAGTTAAAGTTAATGTCAAGTACATACATACACTTAGAGGTGACAAGGAATATTTAAGCGTATTTTTTTATTAAATATTTTAAAGACTTAAGAGAGCCATAAGTGGGTGTGTAAACGTCGTAATAGAAAATACAAAAGTGATTTAACTTTTTAAAATATCAAAAGTTTGTTTTGACAAACTTCGCTAACTAATTCAGTTGGGCATACAACTTGACTGATGACGCAGTTGATGGCTAGCATGTGAGGAGATTTATTGCTTAATGAGGGGTGTACAGATGGCTGAGAATGGAAGATCATGCAGTTTTTATGACACTTAAATAGCAGCAAAAAATTGTCTTAATTGGTCGGAGATGGTTGTTAGTAGAAAAAAGTTGTCGCTATATTGTTTCAAAAGCTTTAGTTCACAGGCCCAGAAGTAGTACTACTCCCCTTTTAAACTAGTACTACTAACCCACATCAATTTTATTTATATCAACAGCTGTGATTTTATTGGTTCGAAATTAAAATTTTTGTTTCACATCAACCGGCTAACACAATTTAAACCTTAACTTATTGTTAAAGTACCGGCGAAAAAGAAAAAAAAAGTCGTACATCTCTCTTTCTATGAAATATTGGGAAATTATACTCTTATTTGATTTTGCAAAAACGGGAAATTTTTCTTCTTAGCTCACATATCAACAGCGCAGTGCGCAATTGCACGTTTGCGCTCACCAACACTTAAATTACCGTAAGTTGAGAAATTTCCCTGGTTGTGGGAAATTTTTATATTTGCTCAAAATTTATACAATTTTCGTCATTCATTTAAGGCACATCGTTTTTAGTTCGTTTCAGTGCTTTTTTGTGGTTTTGTTTATTTTTTTGCTTGCTATTTGCTTATTTCCCTTTCTATGGTTGGTTGATGTTACTCCTGCTCTACAGGCAATACTGTTTTATATGGGTTAAGCATGTGTTTATTTGCAACAATGTAGTGGTAGCGTTGATAGTAAATTTTTTTTTTTTGGCTTGCAACAAAATATTACTAATGTTGCTAGGAATCCGTTTGTGCCTTTCATTGTTTATTTGTGTTCGGGTGATTTGCTACATTGTATTTATTATCCAAGCACTTGCTTTTGCTGTTTACATTTTTAACATTTTATCCATCGCGTGTAACTTAACAGCAAACAGGTGATCATCAGTTTGACAATTGTTTCTTTACTGACGTTTTGATTTATCGTCTTCCTAAAAAGTTTTTCGTTCCTTGGTTTTTTCGTTTCTTTTACTAAATCAATATGGTGTGCACAGAATTTCCTTAATGCAAATATTTCTTCTCACATTTATGCACATTTTTTTCTTCAACGTTAGTTATTTTATTCGGCCACCGTGGTGTGGAGGTAGTGTTGCCGGCCTACCACACCGAAGGTCCGGGTTCGAGTCCTGGTGCAGGTTACACCAAAAAGTGGTTTGAAAAAGTTTTTTCAAAACGGGGTCGCCCCTCGGCAGTGGTTTGGCAAACTCTCCGAGTGTATTTCTGCCATGAAAGGCTTCTCAGCAAAAATTCATCTGCTTTGTAGATGCCGTTCGGAGTCGGCGAAAAACCGTAGGTCCCGCCAATTTGTAGGAAAAAATTTCAAAATGGCACACCACAAATTGGAAGAGAAGCTCGGCGCAAAAATCTCCTAGGAGGTTGATGATATCTGTTGTATATCGCGCCATATATATATATATATATAGTTATTTTATTCCTCCGCCTCAGTTTCTTTTAAACCCTTTTTTCTTTCAAATTCCATCCCCATGATTATTATTATTGCAGTTGTCAAGTTTTTCCTCAAGAGAACCTGCGTTGTTGCGTTTAACTGATTGATGTGCTAACGGTTTTCTTCTTCTTTTTTTGCCTTCCAACTTCTTTGCTGTTGTTTCTTGTTGCCCTAACACACTTTACTATTTGTTTTTCACTTTTTTGCTGAAATTCTTCAGTTGTGCCTTCAGCGACTTTCTCTTCCTACCGTGTATTCTTTTGGGGCACTTTAAGTTCTTTCATCGTGTGTATAAGTTTTATATGCGATAAAATGTACATAACCTGTAAAAAATCGTTGGACTATTCGCTAAAGAGAGTGGTTCGCGTTGAATATCTTTCATATAGACTGGACTGTAACTGATACCTACTTGGTCTATATGGCTATATTTGGGAAAGTGGTAGAAAATAGTCCTGTCCTACTATGCACGTTGGGGCGCAAACTGGACCTGCCCGACAGTTTCCGTTCAGTCATAAAAGGGTCTCGTCATAGAACATGCTTACACCAACGATAACAACAGTAGTGGAATTCACTAACTTATAGCGATTCGATTCTGTTCGATTTTTCAAGATTTTCAATAGCGATTCTGTCGCTTGCAAATTCACCAACTTATCTATAAAGATGCGGAAAAAAGATTTCTCATCACGCGATAACACATACTCCTAGTACCCAAATGCCATTTTTTAATAATAATAATATGGATATAAGGATATACTATTACTATTTCAATGTTTAATAAAAAAATCAAATTATGTGCATTTTATTTAACGACATAGAAAACAACTGCAAATTGTGTGTCGTTTACTTTGCCCAACAGCTGATTACGAATAATCGAAAATCGATCAAAAATATGTAGTTAGTGAATACCAAATTTTCTACAATCGAAAATCAAAACCACAGGGAACAGAACGGAATTCGAAAAACGAAAATGAGCTACTCGAAAATTTTTTACAGAGCACGAATCACTCGAAAGCCAGCAAATTTTCTTTCGAATCGAACGACAGAATAAGAGACCTGTTCTAAAAATTTCGCAAGCACCTTGATTGCCGTTATTGTTTCTAGATATTTTTGCATTCCAAATGTAAATAACTTAGTAAAATATACCACCGAGGCATCTCTTACCCCCCGAATCTTGATAAAAAATCAAAAGAAAAAATATTTTTATCATGTTTTTTGAATTTGACGCGACAACGAACAAAATTAATGCATTTTTTGAAGCAGAACTCAGAACACTTGATTCAAATATTTATTTCGTGATATTTTATCAAGATTGACAATTTATCAAGAACACAGAATCGGGGGGTAAGCAAATAAATTAATTTAAAAATTTGTTTGATGAATTCCAAAGCGATAAATTCGCTTATTTTCGCACTATCTTTTCCACTTCGAAAAAAATATTGCTCTATGGAAATGGATTCGGTAACTCATATTTACACTTTTCATAGCTATAAAAGGAAAATCATATAAAATATGTAAAACAAAATATTAACAAAAAGCTTAAGAACCAATAAGAATTTTTGAAAAACAAAAACAACGAGGAAATGAAAAATTCCAACAAATGAAAACAAATCACAACAACTTGTTAACAAAACGAAGCAATAATCGAGAAATGTTGGACAGAGAAAGGTGCAAGAACAAATAAAAATAATTGCCATATACCGTTACAAAGTACAGTTAACTTTTTTACTAATTACATAGTATTTTACGTACAAGCACACAAATCTACATATGTATGTACATTTACATAGTTGGAAAAAAAATGTAACAACAATTTTCCATATAACAATAATGACAATAATCAAAACAATAACGAATGGAAAAGCGCGCAATAACCGTTAAAACGTACAAACCACGCGACACGAGGTCAAGCGCAGCAGCAGAGTTGCCCAACGTGCTCAAAAAAAAAAATTTAAAGAAAAACAGTTTTCGAATATAAAGGAGCAAACCATATTATGCCATAAAAAAGTTAAAAATGTAATAAAAAACAAGTAAGGCAATCTAAGTTTTAGTGCAGCTGAGCATTATATACTTAGTTGTGCGACATTGCCATATATTTTCAATGGACTTTGTTTTTATAATTCGTAGGGCTATTGTCAAAATCGTACGCAGCGAAATTTGAAGTGTCAAAATTTGAGAAAATGTAGCTATCAGCTGATTAGACAATGCCACCTTGTATTAGCATTGTTCGCTTACAAAACTTGCAAAAGGTGTCAGTAAAATGAGAATGACATAAAACTTTTTCGAAACGCAAAAAGTAAAAAGTTTCAAGGGAACACGAGTCAGTAAAAACTTGCAGCAAAAACAACTGTTGCCATTTTGATTGGTTAAAAGTTCAAATTTTTAAATTTTTGTTGTTGCTTTCCCTTGTCACGATCACCTGTTTACGGAATTATCACAGTAAAAACTTGTAGCTCTCTCTGTCTATGAAATGTCAAAATGCGCTCTCTCGCTGAAAGTGTTTTGCGTAAGCGAACATTTTCTTAGTAATAATTCTATTAAGTTTTATAAAATGTTTAAAAATAATTATGTATAACAGAGCTAATAGCACCAATAAACGATTACATTGTTTCTCATGAGGTTGGTCGAATCAGCTGTTTTATAAGGTTACCGATAACGCAACACTAATTCCAGTTAGTGCAATTATTTTGTTAAGTTTTTTTCTTGTGAATTAACGAAACTAAAAAGAAACGCGACCTGTTGGCAACGTCCTTATTTTTCGGGCCACATAAATATTCCGCAGGAACCCTAAAGTCTACTCAGCGGAGGTACATGATTATCGACAATGTGCTCCCCTTGCCTAATAAACGCAACAAGGTATAAAAATAAAATAAAAGCAAAAGTATATTAAAAGCATTTAAGCCGGGTTAGTTGCAATGTATGTATGTATGTATGGAACCCTCGCACTTTTCTTAGTTTTTTAAATGGCGCACCCTGGGTATTGGCGCATGAGGTGTTAAAACTTAATTTGCATAAACGGAAGAATGGAAAACAATTGTTGTGAAAGGAATTAAAAATAGCTGCAGCAGTATCACCCACCCACCACCATAGCTGGCTTTCTTATTATTTTTTTTTTCGGTGGCATTAAAAGCGAATGTAAAATAAGCAAAAGTGTGTAAATGAAGTAATAAAATGAAAACCAACAAAAAAAAAAAAGAAATGAAATAAAATAAAATGAAAATAAAATAATGAAAAATGCTACAAATTCTTTTAAGCTCAATAGTTAGTGCGCGCAGCGTTGGGGACACCAAATTGATTTAATGGTGAAGCGATAATAAAGAGATGAAAAGCAAAAGTAAAATGTGGCGCGAGAGTGGCTATGAGAGTGGGTACAAATTACAATATCAATGAATGCACACGTACATACATACATACTTCAACTGTAATAAATAAGCGAAGAGAATGAGTAAAGAGTACACTCAAACCACTCGGCTCGTGCTGAGTTCAGAAGGAAGTTAATCGAAATATTTGTTGGTGTTATTTATTGTTGCATACCCTTCGTCACTGTGCGAAATTGTTAGCACTGCTAGAGAAAAGGTTGCTAGGTTTGACTTATTGAATAATTGACTAATAGAGTATTTGAGTAGATATGGTTTTTTGGGCTTTGTAAAACTTTTTCAAATCACTTTTGATATTACCCGCCCAGTATTCGAACCTTGGACCTTTGCTGCGATAGGCTGGCAACACTACCGTTACACCACGGCTGTCGCTTAAATAGCAATCTCCAAATATCTTAAAACTGGAGCCGAGTTCCAAAAGAGTACTTTCCACCTTCCAGAAACCTGGTCAAGGCAAAGGAAAGCAGGTGAGCCTTGCCTGAAATAATTGGTCACTTCAATATTTGGCTCTGGCTTTTTTCGGCCCTTGATAGCGGTAGGTAGCCGACTTAACTTATTTGTGCGAAAAATTCATTACCTCTAAGCTTAGTAGGAACTTAACTCTTCAAAGCTTTGTTTTTAGTCTTAATACCAGAGCTGAGAAGGAAGATAGACCGAAGGAGAGTTTCTTAGTTAAACTTCAAAACTAAGAATCTTAATTTAGGCTCACTGGCTAGAGTTCCAAAGTAAGCTTGGAGCTGTCTACTGTGACTTCAGCAAAGTTTCACAAACCTCTCGGATTGCATTCAAGGTAGGATATGTCTGTAGTAAGAAACAACTAAGGCTCATTCCTGCTGTAGTTAAAGTTATTCCAAAAAGGTGCTAGTACTCTAACTTACTGACCCCCTTCCAGTAAAGATCTGCCAACATCCGTAACCCTCAACAACTTTAACAGCCGATCAATATTGGGCCCACTTTGTTGTAGAATTTTCGAAGGTGAGTGATTGAGGGTGTGCCCCCATAAATTCAGACAGGAAAAGTTCAGAAATACAATTTTTCGGAAAATTTTTTTCAGAAATCATTTTTCAGAAACCAAAACATCTGAATCAAAAATTCATTTTTATTTTTATAACGATATTATGAATGATTTTTGGGTTAGGTTTGAATGCTTGAATGGTTATGCTGCATTTAATTGGTTAATGCATATTTAAAATTATAAGCCATGAGCGGCCATACGTTAACCCATTGACGACCTCAATTTTATTTTAACTCTAAAATCAAATTTTTTCACATCAAAATAGTTTTACATAGGCTTAAATAGTTGATTTAAGCGTTTTAACCCTTTAAACGCCATGCCTTAACCCATTTGTGACCTAAATTTTTATTTTTATAATTTCTAAATAAATTTGTTTGCCGGTATGTTTAGCGTTATAACACAAGTAATTATGCATTAACCCTTTGTTGACCAATTTTTTTTTCTTTAGAAATCAAAATCGAATTCTTTAAATAGGTGTTGCTATAAATATTTGTAAGGTTCTTTGGCAAAGTAGCCTATCTAAACATTTTTACTTTCTGAAAAAAAATTTCTGAAAAGATGTGTTTCTAAATTTTTATTTTATGAATTTATGGGGAGAACCGTGATTGAGTTTGTGTCGGCCAATATTGCTACTATGTATAATGGAATAATAGGAAAGCTTAAGTTGCCCTAACAATGCGTCAGCTTGACCTCCGTTAGCACCAACTGCCAGTTGCTTGGATATTGCCAGTCAGTGGAGTAAAGTGGAAACAGAGTAGGTATGGAAGTAAAAATGAACGAACTTGAGCTGGTAGATGGGGAAGCCAACAACCACTGAATGCACAAATTGATGTAACAATTTTCTATTGTTATTACTACTAAAGCTCTTCGACATTACTTTGCCTGCGCTAAGTCGCTTGTAATGGTATTAATGTAATGGTAGCTACTATATAGTAAGACTTCTTAGTGCATATACACATACATATACTTATATAAACAGATATATACATACATATGTATGCATGTTTAAAAGTATGTATGTATATATAATGGCTAGTTCGTGTAGGTCCTGGTTACTAACTTCCGATGCATTCGAGTTTGCCATTGAAAGCAGCCGCAAGTGACAAGTGCCACGGAAAATGTAATCGAGTGTCGGTCACTGATAACAAGACGTAAAAGCATAAACGAGGAAGGTAACTGCGAAATGATGAAGGAATGCAAAAAGCAAAAGAAGAAGGCGAAAAAAAAAACAGCAACAAAAAAAAAAAAACGAGTCGAAAGAAAGGTGGCTTGCTTGTGGCGTGCGACGACCTAACTGAATAGCAATTTAGATAAGTTGACCAACTGGCAACGCGCACACAAACAAACTTACACATTTACCACCTACTTGGACGACGACTAGACCAACTGCAGCTGCTGACTGCATTGCGTTTTGATATTGGAAAATGAAAGCGTGGAAATGGTGAATTCGCCAAAGAAACAAAAAAGTTGGAAAATGGGTAAAATATAAGGAAAACTGAAAAAAAAATGAAAAACTGCAATAAAAGTGCCCAAGGTTGTCACAATAACAAACTAAGTAAGTAGTGGAAAAGAAGAAAAAAGAAGAAAAAAAAGGGAAAAAAAAAAAAAATAACAATAAAAAATGTAACGTAAAAAGTTAGTGCCTAAAGGGAAAAGAGAACGGGAAGGGCATTAATACAGCGCACGACGGCATAGACGGGATCATTTTTCAAGATGCAGTTACCAAAGGAAGTGGGGTGAAAAATATGCCTTCATATACTAAATCACGGTACTGATTTGTGGGCGCTGCTCAATAAGAGGTGTTAGTGGTGTATACAATATTCCAGCATACAGGGTGCGGGAAAAATTTAAGGATGTTAAGGATTTGACTCTGAGGTGTTGAGGTGATGCGGTAATTTAAAGGAGCTTATCTCTATGATGAGGGAAGATGTAATGTGATGTGATGAGGGTAAGATATGCCCATACTAAAAATTTTATTGTCAGCTGTTGTGTTGCGTGATGCGATATTCATAGTACAATATGATGTCATATGACGTGTGTGATGTGATGAGATGTACAATGTGATGATGTGATGTGATACAAGGAGATGTGATGGGGTAAGATATGTACTTCTCTTGGTCTTACTGCACATTTTTAGTGTCAGCTGTTTTGTGGCAAGATGTGACTTAGAACAATATGATGTGATGTGATGAGATATGATATATTGTGAATTGAGGTGATATTTTATTTTATTGTATTTGATTTCTATGATCAGCAACTCTATTGTTGAGCTGCGCATATGACGTCTTTAACCTTTCGCTTTTTCAGGGTGACTGAAATACTTAAGGACGATAAAGATGTGCTTTCATGTAGTGTGATGAAATATGATGTGATGAGATAAACAATGTGATTTCAGGTCATGTGATATGGTGTAATATGACATATTGTGAATTGGCGTGATAATTAATTTTTGCGCTTAATCAACTATTCTGTTGCCTTATTAGGTGTTGCATACGAGGTGCTTACAAAAATTAAGAACGCTGAGGGTTTGATGCTGACGTGTGATGCGATGTGACGTGACTAGTCTAGTCCTAACAATGAAAGTATGTATGTTCCTTTTGTAACAAAACTAATAAGGAAATGCTATGCTCAAGTACACTCAAAAGAGCCTGAGAACTAAGGCAGCCATCCTGTTTTCAGCTTTTTTATATAAGTCGCTCATAACATTAAAAAATTATGTACTACTTGCCGACTATATACTTTCTTATGTAATCACTGCTAGCAACATTGTAATACATATATCTATATAATAGTAACTTTGTGCTGCAATGACTTGGGATAATTTATCTGCATAGCAGGTAAAGAAAGTCAACGCTTTAAAATACTGCACCACATCTTTCAACCTCTCCATCCAACCGTACATAGCATCCAACTCTTTAGTGTTACCAACATTATACGCCATCAACGAGCAAAATGTAAAAAGCCAAGCATCCAAAAACTAAATGGCCTTAGGACATTTGCACATTTGCATTGCAACAACGCGCAGAGGGAGCGTCTTTCTTCAAGTAGAGGCGCGCAAATGAATGCACAGTCATTTGTACGAATTTCTACTAGTTTTGTGGCGCAACCTCAACTACATCTTCGCTATGTAGGATATTTCTGAGAAATGTTGGACAAAAAAAAAAAAAATATAAAAAATAAATTAAGTGGAAAATGACAGAAAGATAGACAGATAGCATGCAATTTGCTATTCTTCTATGACACACTTTGACTTGCCGTAGATACAGCTGCCATTCTCACCTATTTCCGCTGTCTTTCGTCGTTTGTTGTCCTAGTGCCGTTAGTTCCTTTCGCTAAATCATCAAATAAAAATTTTAAGGGTCATCGAGAAGGTGACGAGTGTGCTACGATTGAACGATAAAGAATGAACAAAATCTCGTTTTTTTTTCTCAAATACAAAAGGGACGTCAAAAAGTTTGCTGTTGCATTTAAAGCTTTAATTTTGTTTTTTTTTTCATTGTGATTTTTATGCTTTGGCTCTCTATCAAAAGTTACAGCCGTTTAAAGTTTTCCAAGGGGAAATTGGCACCACGTCCACAGTTTTCATCCGATTTTTTGAAATCCAAAAAGTAATGGAATGTGCAAGTCCCAAAATGATCCCGAAACAGTCCCGAAAATGGTCCCGAAATGATCCCGAAACAGTCCCGATATGATCCCGAAAATGACGACAAATATAATGCGCATATGGGTATAATTTTCCGATTTCTCGGGGTACTCATTTTTTATTTTTAAATAACTGAATAAAAATGAAGTTTTATCGTTATTCAAGAATTCCAAAAATAAAAATAACATGTTATTCATCACTGAGGATTTTTTGAGCGACGATTTTTTTGAATAATAAATAAAAATTATTTTTAGTTTTTTAGTCACTCATCACTCAAATTTTCTTATATTGCCCATCCCTGAGCTATATTTCATTAAACAAAAATTTAATATAGGTGGCAACTCTCGAAAAAGCATCCTAAGTGGTAGCGCTTAAGTAGGAAAACTGAAAATGTAGCCATGTTATCTATGATCAATAGTTCATTTAAATTGTTGGAAGACGACTAAATATTGGTGTATTTTATTTAAGAAAATTTAATATAGGTGGCAACTCTCGAAAAAGCTCGAAAGTTAATTTACAGTTCAAGCCTCTTTCAAGATAAAAGCGGTTATGGCAAAAATGAAAAAAAAAATTATAGGATAAGGTGACAACCTCTGAACGGAACTAGGTTCAACAGTATTTAGAATTTGTGTCTGTATATCTACATGTTTGTTCACGCATCACACGAAAACCGCTGTATGAAATTAAATGCAGTTATTACAAGTGTTTTGTATAAATAGAAAAACAAAATAAGAATATAAACAATTTTAGCTGGCATTTGTTTGTTTATATTTCAAGTGAACTCGAGAAACTTGATCACTTGAAAGCTTTTGTTATCTTATTCAACAGCGGGGGAGCAGAACTTTTGTTAAAGCTTTCGCTATGAATGTCACATCAAGCAGAACTGTATTAATTCACATATGTATGTATGCAAAAACCAGTTATGGGGAATGCCATAACAAAATTGATTGACATATCATATCACACCGCTTCAAGCGCTTAAAGTGTCACAATCATAAATATGTATGTACATACATATGTTACAGGGTATCACAATAATAGAAATTTGTATTTATCTTAAAAACATCTAAACAAGTTAATAATTATTTATTTATTTTATTGCGAAATAATTTAATTTTGCGTAAAGTTTCAGAAAAGTTATTTATAAAAATCTTTCTTTGACTAACGAAATAATTAAAAAAATATATTTTGAAGAAAATTTCAGAAAAATATTTATAAAAACCTTCTTTTGCCTAACTAAATATTTTAAAAGATATATTTTAAATAAAGTTTCAGAAGAAATATTTAAAAAAGCTTTTTTTACTAAGTAATTTAAAAAATATATTTTGAGTAAAGTTTAAAAAAATAATTAACAAAAAGTTTCCTTTGACTAACTAAATGATATAGATATTTTAAATAAAGTTTCATACAAAATATTTATAAAAAAGCTCTCTAACTAAATAATTAAAAAAAAAATGTTCTGAACAATATTTCAGAAAAATTATTTAAAGAAAGCTTTATTTGACTAACTAAATAGTTTGAAAAATACATTTTGAATATATTTTCAATACATTTTCAGAAACAATTTTTATAAAATGTTTTCTTTGATAACTAAATATTTAAAAAGAATACATTTTGAATAAATTCACGGAAAAAATAATTGTAGAAAGCTTTCTTTGATTAAAAAATCAATTTAGGATAAATTTTCTGAAAAAATATTAATGAAAAGCTTTCTTTTATTAACTCAATAATAAAAAAATACATTTTGAATATAGTTGAAAAAAAAAAAAAATTATAAAAAGCTTTCTTTAAATATTTAATTAAAAAAATATATTTTCAAAAAAGTTTCAGAAAAAAGATTTGTAGAAAGCTTTCACAAACTAAATAATTGACAAAATATGTTTTGAATAAAGTTTCAGAAAAAATATTTATAAAAAGCTTTCTTTGTTATTTTTTTATAGCTTTACAAAAACGTACCGTTCTTTCAATAAACTTTTTTCAAAAATTTGCATAAGGCTCACTTTACTTATTGCATATCGCTTACAACCAAACCGTAACTCAAAACATCGGTACAACCATATAAAGAATACTGTTTGCCATTTTAGGCGCCACCCTGTATTTAGTAACAAGCTAAAAAAGGCAAAACAAGAAGTATTATTATGCGTTGCAAAACATATCCAACCGATTTATTTGCATAATTTAAAAACAACACAGCATTTTATTTATAATAATTAAAGACGCAATTGTTGAATGAAAAGTATAGTCAACATTCAATTTTTATTTAAAAAAAAAACAACAACTTTTATTCATTGCGCACATATTTCAAAAGATACGTGAATGGCATTAAAATCATTATCCACGGTAGGTGTGATAGGCTGATATTCGCTGCTGCACTGTAGACATGATCGTTATTACCATAGTAATCACCACCAGATGCACCGGGAGCGCCGCGACCACTACCGCCACCGGGTGCGCCAGGTGCACCATTACCACCAGAGCTGCCACCCCAACCACCATTACCACCAGAGCTGCCACCCCAACCGCCGTTACCACCTTGAGCTGCAATGAAATTATTTTAGATTTTATTTTATTTTATTTATTCACCGCACATTAAAATTATTTTGTTAGCCATTACTTAAACAATGAGTGGGCATGAAATGCATATAAAATATTTGTTAATTAATAATCAGTATATATATGCTAATGAACGTATTCGCACTTAAGTACCTACCTGAACAAAGTAGCACACAATTGAATGCGCACAACAGCACTATTGCATATTTGAATTTAAGAATTGTTTGCATCTTTACGCTAACGCCGACAAAAGTTGACTGAGTTAGCTTGAATTAAGATGAGAACTTTTAAGTTAGATTTTTGCATTGTATATAGAATCTATTTACGATGTATTAGTCATTACAATGTAATCATTGGAGGTATAGAGCCATAAGTAGAAAAGTTTATTTCTGCTTTTTCATCAACTTAGTTCGAGATATATGCTTTTAAGCGAGTTCAGCGAATTAACATTTTTTTGGGAGCACTACAGAGGAATTTTTTTTCAAAATGTTATCCAAATAGGATCCGTTCAATTCCCATTAAAATTGAGTAAATATATGCTTGGATGTCTAATTGAGTCACTAATGATTATTTTAATTAATTTCAAAAATCCGCAATTATTAATTGATTAGCGTTGGCGGAAAATCAAAAAAATATCAAAACAATTAAAAAAAATCTAAATCTAGTTAATAGAAAACAATAAGATAAGACTGTTTTTGATAAAATTTAATTTTTTAAATTTTTGTTTTTTTTTTGATTTACTTACATATTTGTGCTATTTTTGATTATTTTTCCGTATGTACTTTTTTTTATCTAAAAAAACTAAGAAACAAAAAAAAAAAACAAAAGCATTAAAAATTGTTTTTTTTTTATATATTTTATTTGAATATATAGTTTTGAATAACTTTTAATTATATGAAATTTTTTTCAATTATTACTTCATTATTTTTATTTCTTTTGTTTTTATTGTTTTTATTGTTGATTTTTTTTCCGCATTTGTTTATGTTTTTTTTGTAGGAATTGCAAAAATAATAAAAAAGAAAAAAAAAGAAAAAAAGGTTTTTTATTAATTTGTATATTTTTGATTTTGTATCGACTACTTCTGATTGTTTTTTTGATTGTTTCAATATTTTTAGTTTTGATTATTTTGCCGCGTGTGCTTATGTTTGTCTGTGTGAATACCAAAAATTATAAAAAAAAAATTAAACATAATCAAAAGCTAAATTTTTTTTTTTTTTTAATATAATTGACTTTATTTGAATATTTTTGAATTACTTTTGATTATTTGAAATTTGTTTTTTTTATTTTATTTTTAATTTTTTTTTCATTATTTTTATTTTTGATTATTTATGCTATGTGCTTATTTTTGTCTGTGGGAATATAAAAAATAATAAAAAAAGACTAAAAAAATTAAAATAGTCAAAACTATTAAAAAAAAATTATTTTTTGATTTTATTTGAATATTTTAATTTTGTTTTGATTAATTTTGATTACTTAAAATTTAAAAAAATTACTTAATTATTACTTTGCCGCATTTGCTTATATTTGTCTGTAGGAACTCTAAAAATAATAAAACGAAATTAAAACTAGTAAAAATATTTTAACTTTATTTGACTATTTTTGATTTTGTTCCAATTAATTTTGATCACTTGAAACTTTTATATTGCACTTTTTTTAATTTTTTTTTTCATTAATTTTGACTATTTTGCTGTACGTGTTTATGTATGTTTGCCTGTAGGAATACCAAACAAAATCAAAATTTATTTTTTCATTTCATAGTTGTGATCTCAATACACTAAGCACAAAAAACAGACCACTTCGATTTTTTTCATTTACTTGAATTCCGTGTTACATACAATTTTAGGAGTCTATATTTTCAAAAGCTGATTTATATACTTTTCTAACGGTAAACAAACGGTTTAGATGTTCCGTAGTAATTACAGCTGAAAAGCACCTATTACCGTGTTTTTTTTTTCATCATCGAAAATGTTGATTTATAGCTTTAAATGGTTATTGGATTTATTTTTAATTTTATTTTATGTATTTCTCTAACCACTTTTGCCATGCGAGCTTCCTCGTTTTCATTGCAGCAGAGGCAATAACAATTATTTTTTTTTTAATATTAAATTTGGCCATTGCGTGCAATAAAACAAAAAATTGACACAGTTACAACAAATAAAATATTTACACAAGTAACATATATTTTGTATAGAACAGCAAATTCAAAGCTCTGGAGTGGTCCAACGTAAGCCGAAATGAGCTTTTGTGTACACATGCCGCGTGATAGATAGAGAAATGAAAGTAAAAGTGAAATGAAAATGGAAATGAAAATGAAAATGGTAATGGCAAATGTCTGCTGTGTGTATATGAATGTTACGTTACTAAATAAAACTTGTACGAATACCAAGTTCAATAGTCAAAGGACTGCATTTTGTTTTTTTTTTGGAAAAAATTTTTTAAGTAAATCCATATTGGAAACATTTGTTAAAATTAGAAGTAAAAGATGTAATTTTAGTTTTTAGATATTAAATAGCCCTTTCTAAAAACAAATTTTATATTAAAAAAAATTTCTGTGTGATATGAAATTTTTGCAGTGTATATTTGTTTTGGAAAAAATGTTTTTAAGTAAATGCATATTTGAAAAATTTGTTAAAATAAAAAGTGAAAGATGTTATTTTAGTTTTTAGATATTAAATAGCCCTTTCTAAAAACAAATTTTATATTAAAAAAAATTTTTTGTGTAACATGAAATTTTCACAGTGTATACTTTCGACAAATGACTTAAATCCATTTCTAGTAGTGAAAGATTAACTACTAAATACACATTTTTAATTTTTGTTTTTTGTTTTTTGTTTTACAGTTTAAAATTTTATTTTATATAACTGTAATTTTTCAAATATGCTTTTAATAAAAATTTAAAAAAAATTCGATTTTATTTTTTGCATAAGTTATATTTAAAAAGTAGACCTTCCTAAAATTTTTTTGCTATAACCAAATGCCATTTTAGACGTTTTCTCAGTTGTAAAATTTTATTTTTAACAAAATTTTTTTTTCAGTGTAAGTTAAAATTTCCGCAGTGTGTATTTTTGGTTGAGTTTCCTATGGTAGTAATCACAGCTTAAATTTAACTATTATTGTAATTTTTCCGTTATTTCGATACCTTTAAAAAAAATTAAATTTCTATAAATGAGGTTATGTTAGTAATTTCATCGAAAGCTAGGGAGGTCGTGTGCAATGTATATGCTTTTTTGATATGCGTTTCATCATAGGCGCGTGTAAAAGTAGGTCAGCAGAGAGCCTAAAAAAAAATCAAAAATATTTATGCAGGTGTTTCTTTAAATGAAACTGATTTATTCTATGCAACAATAAGCTTTTTTGTAAACATAAAAACCAGCTGTTGGATTTTTCAATAAGCAAGCATTTCTTAAATTTCATTCATTATGAAGTTCGTAGTGAAATATTAATTATTTATTATATTAACTGAATTACTTTATTTATACATTTTAATACAAAATTCTCTCCAGAAATCAAAACAATGTATACTAAAAATTTGTAAGTCCCAAAAAATTCAAGCCTAGAAATTGTTAACTAAAATTTTCATATAAAAATCGGCTGATTTACAGTGAAAAATTATAAACAGCTCAAGCTTCTTCGAGACCGTAACAACTCACAATTCTTCAGCTCAGCTTTCATATCTCTTAACATGAAATTCGTCGCATTCTTCCTCATCTTGGTAGTCTGTCTCTTCTTGGATCAAGCACGAGCACAGTGTTCCAATGCACCCAGTAAGTCAATTGAATAAGTCTCTAATAAAATTTGTTATTTTAAATATTTTATTGTGCCAGGACGTACCAATTGTGCTAGCCCCATTGTTAAGGGTAGATCTGGTAAAGACTGTAAACCTGTCGTAAGGTGGGGACTTGATCCAAAAACAAAACGTTGTAAGCGCTACCAATATTTGGGTTGCGGTGGTAATTCGAATCGTTTCTGCAACTTGGCCGCCTGCAAAAAACAGTGTGAGCGTAGTAGTTAGAATGCAAGTTGAGGATGTTTTCGAAAGAAATAACAATTACTTGTAACATCGACTAATGGATACTAAGAAAAATTTAACAGAAATATGTATACATAGCAGCACTCTTATTTTTAATAAATAATAATCAATTTGCAAGCAAAAACACATCGATTTTTTATTTTCTTAGAGGTTATATACAGACTTGTTAAATTTGATTAGTAATTAGTAATCATAATTGATTATCCGTCGTTTGGCAATTAGCGATGATTATTTTAACTGTTTTCAAGGAAAGATAATCATAAATTGATTACGATTAAAAAAGTTATGATTTTTACTATTACTAAAAAAATAAAAAATAATCAAAAAAAACCATAAAAAATAAAAAAAAAAAAAATAAAAAAAAAAATTAAATAAAAAATAGTCAAAAAAAAATTATCAACATAAAAATAAAAAAACAATAAAAAATAACACAAAAAAAAAAAAGAAAATAATCAAAAAAAAAAATTATCAACATAAAAATAAAAAATAAAACAAAAAAAAATTTTGTTTTATTATTATTATTTTTTTATTTAATAATCGTGAAAAAACATAATTCTTTTTATTATTTTTTAATCAATTTCAAACATTTAAAGTAATGGTAATCAATCATTAAATCTATTCTTAGGAAAATAATCAATCTGGCCGCCAATCATTACGATTAGTAATCATTATTTAACAGGTCTGGTCATATATTCAGAAAACTACAGCTGAAATGTTAATTTCATATGAAAATAAAATTCATTTCCTAGTTCATGAAAATCTTCAAAAAATTTTTTGGAACATTAAAACAAAGTAGTGAATGAGACAAGAATTTCAAAATGATTTTGGAGATGTGGAAAAAAAAGTTCTAAAATTTAACCAAAATTTCGAGAACCTTGAGACTTGCACTTTAGGAGATTAGGAGTCGACAAGCTACAAAAGTGCATTTTCGAAAAAAAACCGTTTTTTTAATTTTCCAAGAATTTTGAAATTTTTGCCATAAACTTGAAAAAGCTACTATCAAAAATGTCTTTAAAAACAAAAAATTTTAAAATATAGATTATGATAAGTTTTCAAAATATATTAGAATAATCAATTGGACCATTTTAAGTGGTACTCACTGTACTTGCATACTGTAAAATGGACCCTAAATATTCTCTTAGATATATGACAATACACTGGAAAAAATTTTAATAAATTCTATGAAGCGGTTTTTGAGTGATGCGCGAACAAACGTCCAGACAAATAGAGAAAAATTTTAGAAATTGTTGTAATGTCACTTATTATGCTTATAGAGACTCCCCGTATGTAATTTGATACGCAATTTTATTATATTGAAAGATTTGCCTTACTACAAGTAATTTGGCTGGCATCAATTTTCGCTGAAATCTCCAAGTCTGCAAGAACTTGATCCGTTTTTCTGTAATGACATACAAACCACGCAACTCCCCCATAAGCACGTAGATATATCTACACATGCATATATGTATGTATTCATCTGTAAACAATTTTGTTGATTTATCTTTCGCCGTCCAACATTCAATTCACTGTTAACACTTTATTCGCGTATTCGAATGTTTATTTGTTTTTCTCTTTGTCTCTCTCTCTCTCTCAATGCTGCCATTTACTACCACTTCATCGTTTGTCAACTTTGTTCACGAAAAAGTATGTTTTGTTGTGGTCATGGTGGCAGCGCAGTTTGTGGTTTGTGGTCATTGAATTATTGTAGTGTACCATTTAAGTTCGAAATCGAGTTGCTCTTTTATTCGATGTGTCAGGCGACTAATTACTAATTATTGAAAATATAAAAAAATATAAAATAATGTTAATTTTAAAAAGAAAACTTTGTTTATGCAACTGTCAAGAAATAAATTAATTTGTTTCCGCATAAAATTTATTCGTTTAATCGCAAATGAGTTAACGCTAATCCGACAGCAAAGCTTTAAATGAGCAGTAACAGTTAATACTACAGCTCGCTAAATCATAGGAAATACTTAGCTGCTTTGAGTAATAGTTCTTTGAATCTGATTTTATGTTAATTTATAGAGGTTATAGCCGAGGTATAAACCGATTTTTAACCAAATGAAATTTTATCAAAATGATTCTAAAAATAACAAATTTTTTGATTAAAAAAGAAATCGATATCTTTCCTGAGAAATCGAAATTTAAAAAAGCGAATCTCATTAAATAGTAATAATAATAATAATAATAATAATAATAATAATAATAATAATAATAATAATAATAATAATAATAATAATAATAATAATAATAATAATAATAATAATAATAATAATAATAATAATAATAATAATAATAATAATAATAATAACAATAATAATAATAATAATAATAATGTAAATAATAATAATAATAATAATAATAATAATAATAAAAATAATAAATTCAAGAGTGATTTTTGTAACCTTGCCAGGGTACCACCTGCTGAAAGAAAATATGTGTCCGAAAACTTGATTTAAAAAAAACAACAATCGAATCGGTGCCGTCTTTCGAACTGGCTTTGGTTCGTTATTTTTTGTTTTCTGGTCAAAATAACGGTTACAGTTTCGGTGTCACTCCTTGGTTGTAACGATACTTCCAAAAAATTGCTAAGACTCGAACATACATACATACAGGCTAGTCCATAAAATTTAATTTTTTTTACGTTATATTCATAAACTTTTTAGGAAAAATGTCTGATTCTGAATTTTGAACTTACGAATTCAAATTGAAAATTTATGGTTTTGAATTTTAAATTTGTGATTTTAAATTGTAATTTTCCGAATTCAAATTAAAAATGTCTGACTTTAAAAATTTCTGAATTCAAATTGAATGTTAAACTTCAGAATTTAAATGGAAAATTTCAGATTTTGAACTGAAAATTGCTGAACTTAATTCAAATAAAAAAAATTCTGATTATAATTTTGAAACTCCTGTTTTAAAGTTTAAATTGAATTGTAATTTTCTGAATTTAAATTTCAATTTCTGAATTTAAATTGATAAATTTTTGATCCTAAAATTTTGGATGTAGTTTAATTCAAAATTTTTGAGTATAAATTTCTGAATTCAATTAAACATTTTTGATTTTGAATTGTAAATTTCTGAATTCAAATTGAAAACTTCTGATTTTGAAATTAAATAGAAAATTTCTGATTTTGAATTTTAAACTTCTGAATTTAAATTGAAAAATTTATGGTTTGGACTTTAAAATTTCTATATTTAAGTTGAAAACTTAACTTGACTGTAATTTTTTGAAGTTAAATTGAAAATTTCTGAATTTAAATAAAAAATTTGGGATTTTGAATTGAAAATTTTTGATTTTGGATTGAAAATTTCTGATTTTGAATAGAATATTCCTGGATTCAAATTGCAAATTTTTGACTTTGAATTGTAAATTTCAGAATTTAAATAGAAAATTTGGGATTCTGAATTGACAATTCCTGGATTCAAATTGAAAATTTTCGACTTTGAATTGTAAATTTCACAATTTGAATTGAAAATTTCTGAACTTAAATAGAAAATTGGGATTTTAAATTAAAACTTTTCTGATTTTGAATTGAAAATCCTTTAATTTAAATTGAAAATTTCTGATTTTGAATTTTTAATTTCTGATTTTTAAATAAAATTTCTGAATTGAAATACAAAATTACGGATTTTGAATTCGACATTTCTGATTTTGAATTGAGAAATTTCTGACATTGAATTTAAAATTTCTGAATTCTAATTAAAAAAAATATCTGATCTTGAATTGTGATTTTTTGAATTTAAATTGAAATTTCTGATTTTGAATCATTTTTGAATTCAAATTGAAAATTTCTGATTTGTATTCGTAAGTTTCTGAACTGAAATTGAAAAATTTCTGAGAGTTTTTTTCCGCTTTAAGAACAATATGCCAGTTCCAAAATGGCAAACCTCTACCAAGCAGCGCGCATTACATTTACAACAAAACAACTACACGACTCATTCAAACAATCCCAACTACCACAAGTTTTCACAATTCAACTCGTACAGCCAGTTATTTACAGAGCTTTAAAAAAGCTACCAAGTGGCTATGGAATTCATGTTTGTAGTTTAATCTTCAATTGCCAATTCTACAGCCACTTTTTTACCAATCCATACGAGTATCAGCCACTTTAGCCAATTTAATTTCCCTTTTGCACGACGAAAGATTGTGAGTAGGACGCCAGTATTTTTGATATTTTCGATGAAATTTCCAAAGTGATGACGCTAACGACATACATAAATGTGCAGCTGAAAATGTGAACGAATGTGTGATGTGTATGAATGTGTGAGTGTGGGTGATTTGAGTGTGTGTATTTGTATTGAGAAAATATTTGACTGTACAATGCACACAAAGTGTATACGAATCTAAAATGGATGGGTACTTGTATGGAAGCCAATATCGTTAGGTGCATACGTACATGGGCGTATGCGCAGAGAAGGGAAGTGGGTTCGTTGACAACTATTCCTCCTCCAACAAAAAAAAACGCTACTCCTTATCTTCTTTTTCTGTTTCGAGTTCTCTTTTCGGGCCAGATTAGGTCGAAATTTCTGGTTTTGCTTCGCTCCTGGGTTCAGTTTCATTTTGAGTTCTGTTCTCTGTTACAGTTCCGGATTTTGTTCCGACTTCGGTTTTCATATAAACTTCGGTTCCGGTTCTAGTTAAATTTTCGGTTTTTGTTCCAGTTTCAGTTCTCTTTCAATTTTTTTTCCGATTTGGGTTCCGTTTTTGATTTCTGTTCCGGTTTCGGTTCTGTTCCAATTTCTTTTCCGATTTCCATTCCCTCTCGATTTATGTTCCGGTTTCAGTTCTTATTTAATAATGTTCCGATTTCGGTTATATTTTCGAGTTCTGTTCCGGTTTCAGTTTTCTTGCAGTTTATTTTCCAATTTCTGTTAACTTTCCGGTTTCGGTTCCATTTCAGTCTCTTTTCCTTTTCGATTTTTGTTCCAATTGCGACTCTCTTTCAATCGTTTTACCGACTTCGGGCGCCTTTCCGATTTCGTTCAATTTCTTTTCCGATTTGGGTACCCTTTCCGCTTTCTGGTTTAGGTTAGTTTGCAATTTTTTTTCCGATTTCGGTGCCCTTTTCGAGTTCTGTTTCGGTTTCAGTGCCCTTTCAATTTCTTTTCCGATCTATATCCTCTTTCGATTTATGTTCTGGTTTCGGTTCTCTTCTAAATTCATTTCCAATTTCCGTTCTCTTTTCAGTTTTTGTTTCGGTTTCG
Organism: Sphenella marginata; assembly: GCA_951509765.1. Classification (NCBI taxonomy): domain Eukaryota; kingdom Metazoa; phylum Arthropoda; class Insecta; order Diptera; family Tephritidae; genus Sphenella; species Sphenella marginata. The sequence goes on along the minus strand of OX608080.1, from coordinate 95,435,994 downwards.
GTTCCCGTTCCAATTTCTGTTCCGGTTTATAATTTTTTTCAATTTCTTTTCCGATTTCGGTTCCATTTTCGATTTATGTTCCGATTTCAGTTGTTTTTCAATGGCTTTACCGACTTTGGTTCCCTTTTCGAGTTTCAGTTCTCTTTTAATATACCTTCCGAATTCGGATCGATTTCTGCTTTTGGTACTTTTTTGGCTTCCCTCGTTATTTGATGCCTTGTCTCCTAACTTGAGACCCCTCTCTTATCGCAATCTAACAACTCCACTGCACGTTTATATATACGCATGTATGTTTCTCTTTCATTTGTATGTTTTTAAACCACAAGAATATTTGACTTTTTTTACTCTTTTCATTACTTTGTGAATTAAATTCAACTCCCAAAAAGCATTTTCAGCAATGAAAATCGAAAAATATTGTACGAATATATTTCAAATGGGAAATCTAGCTATAACAGCAACAACAATTGTCCATTGACAAACGGAAATGAATGAAATGTTGTAAATCGAAGGAATTCCAAAAGTTTTATATTTTTTGTGGTTTTTGTATTTTTTTTTTGTGTTTGCAGAGATTTTATTTATTTTGGTTACCTTTTTTGAATTCTCTCAATTTTTCTCTGTGCTAGCAAATCGATTCATAAAATTGTTTGGTCGCTTTGCTACCGCAAAACTGTTCATGCATTGTGCTCTTCAACTGACTGTAGTTAAATGATTTTTGCAAAAATTTAAATATTTTATTTACCATAAAAATTATTTTTTTCCAAAAGATGAAATTGTGATAAAATGCTGCAAAAAAATGTTGGATTTATTGTATTGAAGTAGAAAATTGTGTTAACTGCAAAAAATTTTGTTTTTTAATTCTTTTAAAAATTGTGAGACTTTCAACTTTCAAACAAATTCCGATTCGGTTTCGGTTCCGATTTCGGTTTTAGTACCGGTCGCAAGTTCTTCATAGCTTCGTTTTTGTTTCACCTTCCGGCTTGAGTTTCTGTTCCAGTTCCGCTTTCGCTTTCAAGTTTTGTTTCGGTTTCACTTTCGTTACGGATTTCTGTTTCATTTTCATTTGCAGTATCGGCTCATTTTCCGTTCACTTTTGCGCCAGTTTCTGTTCCGAAATAACTTTTTTTAGGTTTCGGTTTTGGTTCCGTTTCCAGCTTCGGCTAAGGTATTCGTATTCAGTTTCCGTTTTGCTACCGCTTGCTGCTCCCTTTTCAGTTCCAGTTTCAGCTTTTGCTCCGATTCCGCTTCTCTCTCTGTTCCCGTTTCCGTTACGAACTTAGTTCCGTGCTCGAATAAAGTTTCGATTGCGGTTTCTCTTCCCATTTGTTCCAGCTTCAATGTTGGCTTTTGTTGCAACTAGTTTCGATTTCGATTTCCATGTAGATTCCAGTTCCAATTCGATACTTCGTTTCAAGTTACTTTTCAAGTTCCGGGTTTGCTTTTCATTTTGTTAAGCTTTCTCTTGGGGTTGAGCTGATGCGGGGTGTGGAGACGCGAAATATAGAGCCTGGACTTCCAGGCTCCCAGCCTCTCCCACACCAAGACCGTAGTGCGCGGCTAAGCCCTCCTGCTGTGGTTGCGGATGTTGAAGGCTGCAGCCCGTCGCATGCGAGCATGCTCGTCTGTAACGGTTCTTCTTCAGTCAATACCTTCGACCACAGCGGTGGAACACTGGCCGTAACCTTCACGAGGTGACCCTGTTTGCACAAAACACTACGGATCTAGACCCGGAGGGTGTCGATCTTACCCTCTCCCCTAACCCAAGGTGTCATGCGTTCCGTACCTACTGGGTGGTTTGCAGTCAGGGGCTTCCGACTGTATTCTTACGGAGCCTCCCGGATACCGGTCCACCTCCGGGAGTAATCGGACTTGCTGCGGTATGGGGCGCTGCCGCAGTCGACCGTTCCCTTCCCCTTTATATTTTTTATGGTCACCGAAAGGCCTCGTCTAAGTAGGTGACCAACGAACAAGATGGAAAAACTTAACTCCGCCTCGGATCCCTGCACGGGAAAAAATGCCGCCACTGGACAAGGCGTTAAACAAGGTCAAAACAGAGCTAGCCCAGCTAGGGCTACGCGCCCGAGTACCGCATCGACGGGTTCGGGCAGGCCTCCACGGCCAGCAGTCACCCCCTTTCGGTCGTCTGCGCGGAGTGGTGCGGCTAAACCCCTTGAGGGAAAGCCGTTACCACGCGTAACCGCACCAGCCAAACCCCTTGAGGGTACGGCTAGCGCGGGGAGCAGTGGGCAGACGGCCAATCTCCCCAGGCCCATTCGGGGACCCTCCCATCCTCAGCCCAAAAGTGCTGGCCCCAATCCCTCCACGGGAGGGCGCACAGCCCCGATGGCAGCCAGCAGTGCTGCTCGGTCAGCACCGAAGAACGGGCGCAAGATCTCCCCCCCCGTTAGGGCGCAACGAGACCGCAGATCTGCGGCCAAGATAGTCTCGCGACTGGGTAACCTGCCTCCCAGCGAACTAACGGAGGACCAGAAGGCCTCCCTAACTTGGGCAACCAACCTCCTCGCCGCTAGGCAGGAGCGTGAAGCCGGAAGGCCGCCGAGGGCACCAGCCTCTAAGAGACAGCGTTCTCAGGAAAGCACCGCGAGTGACTCCAAGAGGCACAGACCCTCGGCGACCTCCCCGAGAACCGCTGCGGTGAACCCACCCAGACCGTTCAGTGAGGTGGCCAAAGAGCACCTCACCCTCGCGGTACTGGACAAGGGGCACCCAGATGGGAACATTACACCAGACAATTGGAAGTCGGTGTTAATTGGTTTGTGCGGGGTCTACGGAAAAGTCCTCGAGAAGTTTCCGGGCCCTGCACCTAGCATCCGTGATGCGGGTTGGCATCAGCGGAGGATCAAGTTGGTCTCTTGCGCCGATGAGCGCTCGGTATTGCTTTACAAGGAGGCAATCTCCGCGTTAGGCGAGCTGTGGTCCGGGGCAGACCTGGTAGCCGTGCAAAGGAACGAGATTCCTTGCAGGCTACGGGCCTGGGCCTGGATTCCAGCAGCCGAGCCGTCGACGCCAGAGGCCATCTTGAAGATCATCCGGGATGGTAACGTAGGACTACCCACCAGTGAATGGAGGGTAGTTAGGGTTAGTGAGGTCAGGGAGAAGCAACGCTATGTGACTCTAGTCATTAGCGAAGACTCTCTCCCTGCTCTGGAAGCCTGTGGTGGAGTCATAAGCTACTGCTTTTACTCCATCACCCTGCGCATCCAAAAGAAGGGTGAACCCGCAACGGATGAACTTGGAGTGGAAGAGCAACCAGGGAACACCGCGAGTGGACCTGGTCCCTCCACTATAGCCAGCGATGGGGGTATTTCAGACGTTAACGCCCTGAGCGGAGCGGTTGATGCCTCCATCGCCTCTGAGACCGTCTCAGGCGGTGAAGGTCCCACGGGAAGCACCTTGAGTGAACCTGCTGGGAAGGCGCACTCATTGGTCGGGTATGATACCGCGAACGAAGACTCCGAGAGCGACACGGCTTCGGTGTCGGGCTTCGTCGGGTCTACCTTCGGCCGGTGGGTGCACCAGTCCGAGAGCCAGCTACTGGACTCTGATGCGGAGGATGCGGCACTTGACATTACAGTCATCGCCGCTCCCGAACGCGTAGAGACGGTGGCGATGAACGAGGGCTTTGACACTGACCTGTAAATTTTTGATGATGCGGGTTCTACAAATCAACCTGCATCACTCTAGGGCAGCTTCGGCTGCCCTCCTCTTGCGCCTCGGCGAAACAGCAGAGGAGCTCGTATTAATCCAATAACCTTGGATCGTCGGCAACAAGGTGTGCGGACTAACTTCTGATGTCTACCAGGTGGTTAAGACCCCAACTATAGGTAGGACCAGAGCTTGCATCCTTGTTAAAAAGACCCTCTCTTACTTTCTGTTATCCAATTTCAGCGACGCAGACACAGTGAGCATCAGCCTTGAAGTAGAAGGCAGGCAAATCTGGCTAACTGCGGCCTATATGGCGCACGATGCCCCCCAATTACCTTCCAGCTGCCTGGTAAACGCAGTAAAGGAGGCAAACCGACGGAAGCTGCCGATATTAATAGGAGCTGACGCCAATGCGTACAATACAGTGTGGGGTTCTACGGATACCAACCCCAGAGGTGAGTGCCTTCTTGATTTTATTTTATTACATAACCTGTATATAAGCAATTCTGGAAGCGAACCTACGTTCGTAACCGCAAATAGAAAGGAAGTCATTGACATTACGCTAATCTCTGACCCGGCACTGGGTCAAATTGAGAACTGGCACGTCTCAAAGGACAACTCCTTCTCTGATCATAAATACATTTGTTTCTGTCTCCTTGTGAGACCACCCACTCTTGCAGCTTACAGAAATAGGAGGAGAACGGATTGGAATGTTTTCAGGAGCATTCTATCAAATTCGCTTTGTAAACACGCTTCTCACGGTAGACTCGGTCTACCGCAAAGATCTGATGAAGCGCACATCCATCTGGAAAGCGGGTCGGCTTCGATCGGTGAGCTCGACTCATCGTCTAAAATTGACGAAGCGGTAGACCTGATCACAGAGTCCTGTAACGCTGCCTTTAATGTCTCCTGTCCGGTTACCAGACCGAGGAACAAGACGAGACCACCTTGGTGGAGCTCCGAAATTTCTCGACTCAGGAAAAATAGCAGGAGAATGTTTAATGAAGCTAAGCGGACTGGTTCTTGGCACGAATATAAACAGGCCGCGAAGTCAGCAAAGCCCAGAAGAATTCATGGAGGGACTTTTGTACCAACATTGAAACCAACTCAGAGGCAAATAGACTGCGTAAAGTTCTATCTAAAAGTCCCACTGTTCCGACCTTCATCCAGAAACCCGATGGAGACTGGACATCGTCCAGCGGTGAAATGGTCGACCTCCTAATGGAAACGCACTTCCCAGGCTGTTCCACGGAGCCACCAACAGCCACCAACAGCGGGACAATTTACGACTCTATAGAGGGGATAATCACCCCCCAAAAAGTCGAATGGGCAATCGGAACCTTCGACCCTTTTAAATCTCCGGGACCCGATAACATATTTCCCGCCGAACTTCAAATGGCCAGAGGCATTCTCTGTCCCATTCTGTCTGAAATCTACACATAATGTCTTAGGCTATGCCACGTTCCGCACAAATGGACCGAGGCGAAGATAGTCTTCATACCGAAAGGAGGACGAGTCTCGCACTCAAAACCTAAGGACTTTCGGCCTATAAGCCTTACATCCTTTCTTCTTAAAGTATTGGAAAGAATACTAGATGCGCACATTAGAGATAATCTGCGCCCTCTTGACCTCTCGAAGGCTCAACACGCATACTCTAAGGGCAAGTCCGTCGAAACAGCACTCCATGCTATCACCTCAAAGATAGATAAAGGGCTTGCCTTCAAGGAGTACACGCTGGGTATCTTTCTCGACATTGAAGGAGCCTTCAATAACGTACTCCCACAGGCCGTCATCCAATCCCTTCGGGGAACGGGCCTGGAACCCCCGCTTGTGGGATTCGTTAGTCAGCTAATGGCAAAGAGAACCATCCAGGCTGATCTGGGTGAGGCCTCAATAGTGCGATACGCATCTCGAGGCACCCCTCAAGGGGGAGTTCTATCTCCTCTACTGTGGAACCTAACCGTTAACACCCTGCTTCTGGAACTGGAAAACACCGGTTGCCAAATCATTGCCTACGCCGACGACATCGCTCTTACGGCCACTGGCAGACATCTTCAGACCCTCAGTGAACTGCTCCAATCGGCCCTGAACCTCGTCGAGGACTGGGCTATGGCAAGCGGCCTTAGCGTAAATCCTTCTAAAACGGAAATGGTCCTTTTCACAAGAAAATACAAAGTACCAGCTTTTACACCACCCCGTCTGAACGGGGTAAGGCTCAACCTCTCCCAAGAGGTCAGGTACCTCGGCGTTATCTTAGATAGCAAACTCAACTGGAACAAGCATGTTGAGGACAGATCCCGGAAAGCTATCACTGCCCTATACGCATCCAAAGCAGCCGTAGGGAAGAAATGGGGCCTGAACCCCCGGGTGATGCATTGGCTGTACACCGCTGTGGTAAGACCCATCCTCTTCTATGGTGTTGTTGTATGGTGGCCTGCACTAGAACGTAACAGCACCATAGGAAGGATGGGCAGGGTACAGCGGTCTGCGGCGGTGCTCATCACGGGGTCACTCCCCTCCACGCCTACCAAAGCTTTGGAGGTCATGCTCGACCTACTCCCGGTTGACTTGTACGGTAAACTCCAAGCAAGCTGCAGCGCAGTAAGACTGAGCGCTGTTCAACGATGGAACGACACCAGATTTGGACACGCGAGAATCTTGGAGACCATACCCCAAAATCTGAAAACCGTGGACTACACCCTACCTATAGGCCACGGCCCAAATACCAAGTTCTCCACCACAATCCCTAAGAGGGAGGAATGGAAGGACAGGCACTTTCTAAACCCGGATTCAGACTCCATATTTACAGACGGCTCGAAGCTCAACGGCAACGTGGGCAGCGGCGTCTATTCGGAGGATCTTTCGCTATGCTTAAGCATTAGACTACCCAGCCACTGCAGCGTATTCCAGGCTGAACTTACGGCCATAGAGGAGGCTGCTCGCTGGCTTCTATCTGAAAACCGCACATCTGTGTCCATATACAGCGATAGCCAGGCAGCGATAAAAGCTCTTCAGAGTAGTAACTCTACCTCGAAAGTAGCTCAAGACTGTAGGCAATTGCTCAATGAATTGTCTTCGAAATGCTCCACAGCGGTAGTATGGGTTCCAGGCCATAGCGATATTCCTGGAAACTGTGCTGCTGACGAGCTGGCAAGGAAGGCCACGGAGCATACAGAGGAGAACCACATTAGAAGCATCTCCCCGCCTCTTGCCACGACTAAGCTCTGGCTACTACGTGAATTCGAGAAAAAGGCAAACTCTAGGTGGGCTGCGGAAACGACATGCGAGGTGTCCAGGCAAACTTGGCCCCGCATCTGCCAGAAACGAACCGAGTCCATACTCAAACTTGACCGACCCTCCCTTGGTCTGTTGATCGGGGTGCTCACGGGACACTGTCTCATGGGCGTACATGCCAAGCGCATGGGGGTTGCTTCAAATGATTTCTGTCGCAGCTGCAGGGACGAGGAGGAAATCGAGAGTGTAGAGCACTTCCTCTGCAGCTGCCCCGCACTAGCCAGAACCCGGCTGGAGTGCCTAAGCAGGTGCCTACTCCTCGGCCTAGCGGAGTTAGGCTCTGCCGAAATTGGAGACATTCTGCGCTTTATTAAGCGTACAGGGTGGTTCTTTCAATGAACAGTTCTCTTAAAGGTAAAAGGGACTTAAACCCGCTCAGTGGTATCACAATGGGCCAGTCGGCCTAAGTGCGCCTCTCGGCACCGATGAGAGGCGGCCACATTAACCTAACCTAACCTAACCTAAGCTTTCTCTTCCCATTTTTGGAAATGTTGCTTTACGTGGCGATTTCGTTTTCTGTTCCGTTTTGTTTTTAATTTCTATTCACTCCTATTCGTCTCTATTTCATTTATTTAAAAAGATTTCGGGACCTTATTTAATTTCTGTTCCTCTTCCCGTTCAATTTTGTTTTTTGTTTCGGTTTTGTTGCCAGTTTTAATTATAGTTTCCGTTCCGGTTAAGATAGCGGTTTGCTAGTTGTCCTAGTTTTGTATTCCTTTTAATCGTCACCTACACCTACTTTCATTATATCTACCCAGGTTTTCTTTTAACTAGTTTCTTTGAGTCTTTTAAAAGCAAAGCTAGCCACATGCACCGCAACCACATAAACTCAAAATTGAAGTTAAACTCAATGTACTCACAGATATGAATTGTTGATGTGTCTGTGTGTGTGTGCTCACAGTCAAAGAAAAACTTTATCTTAAACTCATAAAAATATTTGACACATCAAGTGTAAACATTATTCTCTTTTACTCATTTTATTGCCTGTTTAAGCTACAATGAATGATTTCTATTTCAAAAGTTTTGCCACAAAATGTTAACGAAAGTGTTATGATGCTGGGGAAAACTCGAACACGTAAACAGTTGAAAAAGCAATTAAAGTTTAAATTTTTGTTTTTTTTTCATTTTTTTTCTCCACAAAGTTTGCGTGTGAGTTTAAATGAATCGGTTTAGGAAACTGATTTTTGAAAAAAATTTCCTTTGAAAATCAAAAGTGAAATTCTTACTCAGGATATCTTAGTAAAATTTGGTCTTATCTTTTTAAAATGAGGGAAATCGGATAATAGCCACTCCCACTTTATATATATACATATATGCAGATTATTTTGGCAAATACAAAAAGTGATTATTTAGTACATAGTACATTAACAAGGAGGCCGAAAATAATTTTTTCCAGAAATTTTTGAAAATAGTTGTGTCACCGCCCACTTTTGATCAAGTTAAATATAGCAATATTATTAATCCTAAATCAAGAAACGTTCAAGATAACGAAATTCAGCGCACAGATTTACCTGAATACAAGAAATATTCTGGGAAAAAATGGGCGAAATCGGTGAAAGTTCAAGCCCAGTTTTGTATAAAAGACTAGTTTATACCCGTAGGTTTCACCCTAATGCAATGTAAATAAAACAAAATAAATTTGACTTTTTTTGCCTTATATAACCACCTACCGAATTTCAGGGGTCTAGCCTAAATACTTCCAGAAATATGTGCTATGAAGAATTCCATTCCAATGGGAGGTGCCACGCTCTTTCATTATTCCTAGTTTTTATGCTAGCGTTAGGGATTAATCCCTTAACCAAATTTCAGTGGTCTAACTCAAATACTTTCAGAGATATTTACTACACAAATTTCACTTTGTATGGGAGGTGCCACACCCCCATTTTCGTTATAAATAATTTGCATGCCGGTGATAAGGATTGACCTCATATTCGTATAATCTCTTACGAATTTTCAGTCATTCAACCTAAGCACTTCCAGAGATATGGACCATGAAAAATTCCATTTGTAAGAGAGGTGCCACGCCTCCTATATACATATATTTATTATATATAAATATTTTTTAGCCTATGACCATCCCTGGAAGATAACCAGTGCGTATTTTAAATTTGTTTAAGTTCGGTTTATTCGTTTAGAAGCCAAGTCTATCTATACCCACATAATTTAAATATGGATGCATTTTGAAAATAATCATGGATATATCTAAAAGACAATAGCCCATAACCAAGATTCTAGCTAAATTATGAAAAAAGTTTGGTTGGTTAGAAATTTGTTATGTTTTGCAAGGCCACCCTGTGTCAACTATTTTATTCACAAACCATAGCATAGCTGCGGCAATAAGCGAAAAAAGCCAAAATCAAGTTTGGAGTGCGTTATGATATCGCCAACCATTGACACAAACCCTGATTTTATAATGTTAAAATGTCATTTGCGTCATTTTAAAATGAAACTTCCTCTTAGACATAGAATTTATTTTGAGTTGTCTATAGTTATGTGTCAATAACTTTTTGCGTAAAATAGATTTAAGGGCCTCATTCTCTATCACGAAACGAGAATAAAATAAATTAGTTGTCAAAAACTAGACCAAATTTTTAGGACACGAATCATTCGTCTGAGCTTTCTTTCGCAATGCAGAATGAATCCCTATATTATTTTTATTACACATTTTATCTAAAAAAATGTTTCTTATCTTACCAACCCATTTCGTGATCTATAAACCCAGCGCTATCTCTCTCCAAAGTTAAGACTAACATTAACCTTTTTATCACCCATTTACTCAGTCATTTTGCACGAATAAGCCGACGATTAAAGGTTGCCTGAAGTCAGTCCCGAGTACTCTCTCACTCACTTGCACACATTCGTATTAAAGCCAATAACAAATTGTTGGGTACAACAGGTCGTATGAGCAATATTACTGTGATGGTGGCTACAACTTGACTTCTTGTTCCACTTACGTTTAAGCGGCGAAACGGAAGTGCGAGCAACGACCACAAGTTCAAAAACAACAACAATAACAACAACAACAACGAAATAACACCACGCAAAAAGTACAACACGAATCGATAACACGTATAAGAATAAAAAAAAAAGTTGAAAACAACAGCACAAAATCATAAAGAGAAATACAACAACAAAGAAACAACACTATAAAATAACCACATTTACTGTGTGAAGTAAATAAAATAAAAATGCGTTTTAAAAGTACAACAAAAAAGCAACACATTCCAACATCATGGTCAACAACAAATATAGCAGTAAAATACGTGCACAGACATGCAAAAAACAAGCAGACAACATGCAATGTCGGCCAAATTTAATAATGCGCTGCAAAAGAGGGAGAAAATTCAGTTTCAATGAAAAAGAAGTAAGGAAAGCGATGTCTGTGGCTGTGTCGAAGGCTTTATACTTTTCCTGATTATGTATAACTTTTTAAGTTTCTGATTCTTACTTACAATTGGTGTACAAACTCTTGATGGTTGATTTAACGATACATAGCCCAAACCCCATTTATCGGATTAATCGATTGTATGGAAACTATATGCTATAATGGTCCGATCTGGCTGATTTTCACGACACACATCACATTTATAATAAGTACCAAACCAGTACAATTTTACGTTCCTAGCTTTTTAAATTTAAACTTTATAGCCCAAGAACGATATATCGGAAAAAACGATTATAAGAGAGCTTTATGTTATGTAGGTCCAATTTTTCTGGTTCCGACAAATGAGCAATCCTATGCAAAATGGTTGCCCATACCAAATTTCATCGAGATATCTCTAAAACTAAGGGACTATTTTGCGTTCAAACAGACGGACAGAAGGATGGACAGACATAGCTAAATCGACTCAGCTCATCGCCATGATCATTTCGGTACGCTTATTGGTATTGGCTATCTCTTCTTCTTACTTTTACAAACATCGAACCAAAGTTATAAAACCATTTCATGTTCGGGAAAGGTATAACAACAAAAATCGAAAATGATCTCTCTTATTTTGCAATTGACCTACGGCGTGTGTCGGAGTTACGGCAGTTAACTTTAGACGTAGAATATTTCATTACTTCTCAATTGCAACAATTTGTGCTGCATTTACCTGATGTTGAAGTAATTAAATTTATCGATTATAGAAATATCGACTATTATCGATTATTTATGATTTTATATATTTATCGATTCTGAAACAAATTTACAATCTTTTCTGTTTTATTAATATTACTTACTTACGTATTTTTATAGACATTTTCAAATTTTGAACCGAAAAAAAGTTGTATGTCTTTTGTTATCGCTTTGCATGTGGTTTGTCGATTAAAAAAAAAATTTTAAATAGTGTATCGATTTTTGAATTTTGAATATTTTATTTTTGTTTAACTTTCTATCATTTTTTATCGACTACACACATTTACATCGAAACCTAAAGATGTTTCAATGTTTATCGATTGCTTTTGGGTGGAAACAAATGATGTTTTATTCCTGGTGTTTATGGTTTCCAGTTTCTAAACAGTAAGTGCTAACCTCCATCCATTTACAATACATTCGCAATTATTTAATGAATAAACACCTTCATTTATGCTATCGATTTGGAAGTTCTTTCGATTGTTATTCTATTGTATCTGCTCTATATAAGTTATCGACAAGGTAAATAAAATGCAAATACAAATATTTACTTACGAATTTTGTCTTTTTATACATAGCGTTTTCCTAAATTTTTATCGATTGTTCCTATTAAATAAAACTTATTCATCATTAAATAATTTTATGATTTTTATCGGGTCCTTTGATAGTTTAAAAATTCTTTAAGGTGTTGTGAATCATTTCCTTGCACTTTTTGTCGAATTTATTTTATTGCAAAGTTAATTTTGTAGTTTGCAGCAGTGATTACAAGTTTTTTTTATCGATTTATAATATTTTCGTCCTTGCCGATATAATAGTTTTTGAGTAGTAGTGGAGTTTTATCGATTTCATAACATTTTTTCGGGCTTATATCAACGCTTATGATATTGAACTCTTTCTTTAACTCTTTTTTATCATAATCATATTTTTTTAAACGTATTGTTTTTAGCTGGCATTTCGATAAATATCGATTTTTATCGCACTTGCAAATTTTAAGGCCTTTCAGCATTTTGGTATAGGCTTATATCGATTAAGTATGTATTTAGGAGGTTAGACAGATTTGTGCTGAAATAACAGTACTGGGCCAGTTAAAACTTTTGTATTAATGGTTATCGACTTTTATCGGTTTTTAAATTTAAATTATAAGCTTTAACTGCTTTTATCAATTATAACGTTCAATTGCGTTTCCAATTCATGATTCGTATAATTTTGGTGGTTTTGGCTTCTTCACTTCTAAGTTGATCCAATCGGAAAAAAGCCAAGATCCAGCCACCAGATGTGTATTTAACAGGGCACTTCATAGGAAACAAAATCCTACATTAAGTTTAATATTCGTTAACAGGGTGTTTCATATACATACATACGTTAATACATAAAAATATTGAGTGGCTTAAGTTGAAAGAACAATATAATATGTACATAGAAGATATTTATAATTTCATCGATGTTGTCAATTGATATCGATATTTATCGAGTATTTTCAACTGTTATCGATATTTATCGAATATTTTCAGTTTCTATAAATTTTTAACAATTATTTTTTTACTGGATTATTTTTTTCGATCAATTTGCTATATCAGCATATTAAGTGTCTAAGTTTTAAGTAGTAGCCCTTTTTAAACGTTACTCCTCAGCGGTAAATCATATTCTACGTCAAATGACTTTCAAAATGAACCAAATGAAGTGTTGGTAAGTTTTTTACATAAATGGTTTGGCAATAAACTGCAAGTGTGGAATGAGTTGGAAATTGTATTGCATGTTATTTAATTGAAAACAACAATTTTAAAAGCCGCTAAAGCGCTGAAATAATATTTGCATACGCATATACATATGTATGTAACTGCTTGTATGTATGTGTGTGTGCAAGGGCGAATATTTTTTTACCCGTCGAAATGTGCACATGTTATTCAAGTAACTGAAGTAAATAAAAATAAAATTGTTTTTTCGTATATGAAATTGTAAAGTGCACAGCTATGCGTGTAGGTACATATAGTTGTTGTTGTTTTTTGTTTATATGCTGCATAATGCTGAATATGAATATGGGTCAACACTCATACATAACTTTATTATGACATAAATATATATATTAGCGCAAATCATAAATTGAATTAAATTGATTATTTGATTTATAAAATAGTTATTTTTGCTTAAACAAATTAAAATATAGTAGCTTGAAAGGTGAGTAACATACATACATATGTATTAAATTTATCAAAATTTATTGAATTTTGTTTGTTATACTATATTTGTTAGGGTAGAAAATAATCGAGATGGATATAGAGTTCACAATAACGTGAGTTTTTACACATGCCGATATTTGAGTGAAATTTGGTAGGGCTCTTATTTAAAATGAGCGAAATCGTGCCATAACCACGCCCCTTTTTTCGATATCGAAAATTTCGAAAATAGAATAAAATGAAAAATTCAATAGTTTTATTGAATCGATCATTCTATTGACGATTTTAAGAAATTTTTGGAAAAGGGGCGTGGTAACGCCCAAATATGAATAAACAAATTTTCAAATTTTGAATCTTAATAACTGTAGAACCGCTTATGCTAGACTAACGAAACGAAAATACATAAGTGAAATCGATTGTCGACCACGCCTACTTTTTCATAAAAGTTACATATGTATATAAAATGTTGTTGGAAATACTGAACTGACCCTATCTCATTGACGGATAGAGGTGGAATGCTAGTAATTTGGCAGTTATAACCATTTTTTTTTACTTTATGCGACTTTTCCAAAAATTTTGGAATGTGGGCGTGGCGAAAAGTAACTAATAAAGCCACTTCAAGTAAAAGTCAGCTCTAGTAAAAATAATTAATCGCATTTCGAAATATTCATAAAATTCTTTTTAGCTGCGCTTTATTATAAAATTTTAGTCTAATTTTTTTAAATGTACATATGGAATTTCTGTGTGATAGTGTGGTTTGGAAATTCATTCCGAGATAGAGCGCTTTTGGATAGAATTTTTTAAAAAGGCCGTTATTAAAGTCATCCTGAGCATTTTTGAAAAATATTTTTAAATAATTACTAAAGAATAATGCTTACCGAATAACTTTATGAGAGTAATAGAAGACAGCGCAATGGATCTTAGAATTCGTGTTTGTTTATCAGCGTGTTTGTTCACGCATCATTCAAAATCTGCTGCATAGAATTGAATGCAATTAATAATGATATATTAGCAGATGTTCAACTTAAATTTATGAAACCATTTCAATGCATGAAAATGTCTTATTTTCGCTGTATACAGTGATGGCAACAAAATTTAGGAAAATAAAAATTTTTCTTTTTTCACATTGACGGCTGGGTGGAATATAAACCTATTTTAAACTTTGGTACAACAATACTCCAGCTCAGAATGTTTTCCAAAGACGCCATAGTTTAACTGAATTTTCATTAAGATATGGAGTTTTTGAAACTCATTCTGAGATAGCGCGATTTTGGGAAAAAATTTCTATTTCTATATATTGAAACTAGGTAATGCTTCACTCAGCCGTCGATATAGTGAAATTGAAAGAGTTTGAATATCTAGATAGTTATAATTTAACATTACAACAACAGACATTGCAACAGAAGCCAAAGAAAAAATTCTTGGGAGAAATTTTGAATATCTCTCTAGCTTTTGTCATGCATCAAATACTTTTAATAACTCTTACAAATCACATTGTTATTATACAGTTAAATACAATCAGTGCATTGAATTGTAAATGCAAATAATCAATTTGTAGTAGCCATAAAGTGTGATTGAGTGAGTGTAGGTACTCTTCATGAGCTGACCTAAATGTGCAGAGTACTATCTAATATTTTTTTTAAGCTCTTAACTTCGAACTCCTACAATTGTGACAGCAACACACGTGTGTATGTATGTATGTTATGTACCTTTGTTTGTGTTATACATATCTATGTATATAGCAATTCATACTTTTGTTCTCTTTAATGTCACATTCATACCAAGCTCAACTGCAGCTGTTCAATCACGTTAAAGCCACTTCGAGTCATATGCCAACAAATTTAATAAGTGAAGTGATGTTAAAATTTCTTCCTTTTCTTTTCTTTTCTTTCTTGCAAATGCTTATGTTTGAGCGAAAATTCGTTGATGTTGAGTATGTGACTGCATTCGAATGAATGAAGTCGACTTTCTAAATGCATACATAATTGGGTATTTAAAGCTTTCAAATGCGCTACATTTAAAAATATTAGCCAACAAGGCAACACTGAAAATTTCTATAATAAAACTTAAGCTCAGCCTTCAAACTTAGATATCTTCTAAAAAGTATATGTATAACTATTCTTAACCAAAAATTATACCAAATCGATAACATACTTTTTGTAAATAACTAATTTTTGTACCAAGAAATGTACCCATTTTAAATGACGTAGCTCAAAGTTAAGTACACATGTTAGTAGAAATCAAAATTTTAAAATTGAATTTCCAATTGCAAGCACCTATTCAAATAGTGTACTCACATGCCCAGCAGTCGTTGTACCTGTTGTAGTAGTTGGCATACATTAATGCATCTGGTGCCACCATGGCGTATGAGTAACATTGCTTTTCAAATGAAAAGCTTGATTGGCAATTGGTAGGCGGTTAGAAATGCTATATGAATTTGCTTTTTTGTGTTTTTTTTTGTTCAATGAAAGTCGACTTTTTAATTCGCCAATACTTATTTGAGTGCAAAATTTTCAATTCTACCTTAAATGAAGTCAAAAATTAATTATACCTTTCATGAACATGAAATGGTATTATAACTTTGGTCCGATGTTTGTAAGTATGAGAAGAAGAAGAGATAGACCCACCATTAAGCATACCGAAATGATCAGGATGATAAGCTGAGTTGATTTAGCCATGTCCGTCTGTCCGTCCGTCCGTCTGTCCGTCTGTCCGTCTGTCTGTTTGAACGCAAACTAGTCCCTCAATTTTAGACCTATCTCGATGAAATTTGGTATAGGGCCGCCATTTTGCATGGGATTAATCATTTGTCGGAACCAGCCAGATCGAACCGATACAAAGCATAGCTCCCATACAATCGATAGTTCCGATAAACGGGTTTTGGTCTATAAATCTTGCAATTAAAAAGCTAGGACCGCAAAATTTTGCACTTTTCGTACATATTGTATAAGTAACATGTGTAGTGAAAATGACTCAAATCGGACCATCCAAACATATAGCTCCCATATAATCGATAGTTTCGATAAATGGGTTTTGGGCTATAGATTTTGCAGTTAAGAAGCTAGGAACGTAAAATTTTGCAGGTTTGGTACTTATTACATATGTGATGTGTGTAGTGAAAATCATACAGATCGGACTAACATAACATATAGCTCCCATATAATCGATTGCTCCGATAACTCTGGTTTGGGCCATGGATTTTCAAATTAACAGTTTTGAAGAGTTTGTACCAATTGTAAGTAAGGATCGGACACTTAAAAAAGTTATGCGTATTCATGAAAGGTATGAAGCCTTCGGCACAGCCGAAGACAGCCCTTTCCTTACTTGTTTTTATTGAGATAGATTAGATAGCTACCGCCAACTTTTTCCAAGAACGTATGCTATATGATATTTTATAATATCAGAACTTTAAGAACTTCCAGATCTTTCCTACTAATTTCTCGCTTCCTCTTAATGTTCACTTGATTTTCCTATATCGCGTCTTAACTCTCTGCTCCTTTCCTTACCTTCCCATTATTTTTCTTTCCTCTTCCTATTCACATTACTAAGCCTCTTAATTGTCCTTGCTATCTTTTTAACTTGTATCTTCCTCTTCCTGTGCTTCGTATTGCTCTCTCTCTCCTACTTTCAGTCGTCCACCACACCCCTCCCTACCACGCGTCTACTCATTCATATATGGTATTTGTAAGAAGAAATTAATATCGTATTTTCTTTAGAGGCGCAAGGTAGGTTGCTACTTAAAAAAAGCAAAATGGCAGAATAACCACGCCCCTTTTTTTGATATCGAAAACTTCGAAAACTTTCAAAATGTTATAACTATATTCTAAAGTAGGTTCAGTAATAGAATTTTGGTAGCTTTATTGAACTGATCGTTCTATTGACAATCTTACCAAAGTTTTAGTAAAAGAGGCGTGGCACCGCCCATATATGTATAAGTGAATAAACCTTCAAACTTTATTTGTTCACAACTTCAGAACCATTTATGCTAGAGTAATGAAACTTGATAGGAGGCATACTATTGTTGCGATACAAATATCAATAGAAAATCTGCGAAATCGCTTTTCGACCACGCCTACTTTTGCACTAAAGTTATGTGAAAAGGAGGTGAAAATACTGTAGAGGCCATATTTCATTGACTGATATACTAGGTAGAGTCACTAGAGTGATACAATTAAGCAGTAACATTATTATTCTTATTTTTTTACGATTTTTGAGAAATTTCATAAAGCTTGGTGTTCTTTTAAACTTGAATAATTTTATAATGGAGACACTAAAAAAAAAATTTGTAGTAAGTTTTTTTTTTTTTTTAAACTTGAGAAAGATTCTCGCTCATAGATTTTTTCCTAGTCAGATATAAACATTTTCATGAAATACTTTTTCATTTCATTATTATTAAAAGCTCTTTTCAACTAGGAATTCAATTTCCCAAAAAAGAAAATTTAATTTGTTTTTGACCCACCCTAGTGTATATACTAGATATCCAAATTTTTATGTAAACTGCTGATTCCGATATGGGCAGTAATTTTTAACTAGAATTTAGAATTTTCGTGTACCAATCCAAACCCTTTTTTTGGCCCACCCTAATGTTTATGTCATACTTTTATATTAGCTTTATCTCTTACTGATATCGATATCGACAGTACTTTGTCGAACCGGATGTGATACATTCCAGCATAAGTTCCTTCTGGTACCATCCCGATGAATTTTCCTATCCAGCAATCTATACGGATGCCTCAGCGCAGCGTAATTCCAAGCTACTAACTCGCTGGTAATAAACTGAAACTGAAGTTCGGCCAGGTGATTCCAGCTCGACAAGGGATGTCGCAAAGAGCTATAAGTCATGTACATATATTTTGTTGAGCTTGCCATCTATTTAAAATTACAAATCAAGTCAACCTTTGAAATCTTCTATACATTTAATTGAAAGCTTGAAGGTCGCTGAAGAAAACTTTTCGGGTTTAAATGCATTTTTTTGTTTTTGCTCTTTATTGTAACACGCTCTAGTGATTTTTAATGCACTTTAGTATTTCTGCTTTAGTGACAGCTGACTTTACTAAACACACATACACACACATATGAGCATACATACACGCTCCCATACATATGCAACTTCAGGAGACACGCTCATATGCCCAAGTATTCGCACTCGAAATTGAATAAAATTGCAAGAAATGTACTGCAAATCTCAACGTGATGTTTTCAATTTCTCGGTTAGTTTTTTTCTTCTTTTTGTCTCAAACTCTTCCAAGCTGACGTTTGGTCACACACTAGCAGCGCGCTACATGCCGCTTGTCACTGCCAACCATTTAGAGTTTCTCTCAAATCCTTGTATTTGTAAGTGTGTGTGTGTGAGAAAATTGCCACAGGTTGCGCATATTTTCAATTACACCGTTATGCAAATGACTTAGCTGAGGTGCATTTTGCACGAATATTTAACACTTAATGGGTAGGTAAGCTGCGAGTTTAGTCTCTTAATGTGTGTTTGTGTGTGTGTGGGGGATAAGAGGACAATATCTACCTTACATTTAAGCAAAGCTTGGTAAAACGATTATCGGGCGGGTGAAGTCTTTAAATTTTCACAATTTTTACATTTACATTTTTTTTGAAAAGCGGTGGTCTTCGATGCAGGATCTAGAGGGAGACCCTTTTAATTTGATCTAAATTTATAGTTTCGATTAAGGAAAGGGTAAAGTTTGACTTGGAAACAGAAATAGGTTAAGGTGAGGTTAGGTTTGGCTAGGTTAGGTTATTTTAGGTTAGGGTAAGTTAGGTTATTTTAGGTTAAGTTGGGTTAGGTTTTGTTTTTATTAGGTTAGGTTATTTTAGGGTACGTTAGTTTTGGTTAGGTTAGGTTAAG